>VCJN01002459.1:0-88716 GCA_006384855.1 Tetraselmis striata
AAATCATATATGGATACATACATATATATTAATACATATGCGCACACACACACACACACCACACACACACACACACACACACACACACACACACACACGCGTATATATACACACACATATATATCTAGCCATACAACTCGGCATGATGCCATACAAACCTCTAAATATCACTTGGAATCATCAAAACTAGTCATACAAGGTGTCACTTTGACTCTGTCGTTGAGACGCCAAGCATGCGCACAACCCACGCATGTGCGGTCTAAGAGCCAACATCTGGAAAAACGTATACATTTCCTCAGATAGCCATAAAACTCGGCATGTTGTCATGTAAACCGCTCAATATTACTTGGAATCATCAAAATTAACTGTTTGAGGTGTCATAGTAGTTATTGACTTTGATTGCTGTGTCTCAGAGATGCCAAACATGAGCCCTCATCACATTGCATGGACCCACCCATGATGATGACTCACCTTCATGCAGCTGGATGGATACATATGGCGCCCGTCATCCAGTGTGATACCAATTATCTCGATGTCCCGCAGCTCGTCGAGGATGGCCTTGCCAGACAGGTAGAACTCTTCATATGCGTTCTCTCCCTCATACATGAGCGCCTGCAAGTTGGTGAAGGGGTGTTATGTACTCTGCACTGTTGTACTACGTACTGTTGGAGCAGACAAATGAGCGATGAACTTGCGACTGGGGCATACGAGAACGAGTACAAGCCAAGCGAAGTACGAGTACGAGCACAGCAAGCAAAGTGCGAGTACAAGCAAGCGAATAAGGCAAAGTACTAGTACGAGGACGACGAGGCGACAGTACGAGCGACTACGAGGCGACCAGTAAGTGCATGACTACAGTATTACAAGTACACATAGGGTGCAAGTAACTTGTACGCACGCATGCGTACCAGTCGCAGCGCGATTGTTGTGCGCGCCGGTGTCACCTAGCCTTAGATAGAGCGATGCCTTGGTAGTGTGTTCGCAATAGGTACTAAAACATACTAGAACCATCTAGAACGCTAAAGCATGTGCGAGTAACTTCTCGTGTGTGCATAATAGCGAATAAATATTACCACTGTGCTGCGGACAGGCGAAGGTGCTAGGAACATGTTTTTACTTTGTGTGTTACTAAAATAGCGACGGGCCGCGGATTAGTTGTTGCATTAGCCATCATGTCTTATGACTTTCACGGTGCCGACTGTCTGCTTCGGGACATTGCCCACTATGGATGAATCTACAATCCATTGCACATGCAAGCAGCCAAACGAACCCAGGTGAAGGTGGAACGTTCAGTGGCTGGGCCCGAGAAGGAGGTGAGCCTGTCGTACGGAACGTCTAGTTCCGTGAATGTTTGGAGCCCTATATATAAATGCGTGTCCAGATACATATGCCGTCGTCCATCTGAGTGGCATTTTGATTATGATATATCCACTAGCTTTTAATTGCGGAACTGGTGAATTCTTTAATCTTTTAGTGACAACATTAAACATCATACATTGGACGCGTACGTAAGGGAAATTATTTCGGGGCATACAATATAGGGTTACTGAACCGGGTTGTCCATGTCTACCACGTCCTGCTCCACCAAGCAGTTCATAGATGCGCATATGCAGCACGTCGCGAATAGGTCGGCGGGCCGCCTTCACATGCTTAAGAAGGCCCTCAACCACGGAATACTTGACGCCCATAGTGTCCGATGCCCAATGCTTGTCCTTGGCGGGGACCTTCTTCCAGTCGGCGCCCCTCGTCGCCTGAGGTGCGTAAACCCCGGCCCGGCGAAGCATGATTTGCCCCCATCGACCGTCATGGCCTTGTCTCTTCCCCATACCGCGGATCATTTTACTGCAGGGGCGACAGGACTTCATGCCATAGGAGTTCAGGCGCCTCCCCCAGTCGACATCCCATATCTTTTCGATTACCTTGGCGACTGACTGCTCGTGCTCCCGCATGTTCGGCTTGCACTTCTTCTCGATTGTCGCCCACACCAAGTTTGGATACTTGCCAAAGGCGGCCGTCGTCAGATGAACTCGCTTCTCCACCACCACCTTGGACATCTTGATGGCGTCGATGGCCTGCTTCGTATGGTTGGCAATGGCGCGTACGGAGCTGTCTAACCTCGTTTGATCGGGGTCCTGAGGTGCGCTGCCATGTACACATAATTGGCATAAGCTCAGCGCCATGAAAAAATATTTTCAAAAGTCGGTCGTGCACTTGGCACTCGTGATAACTTTGCAAGCTGCAAGAACGGTCTCCCTCACCCTCGCCACCAGTCGCAGACTTCTCCCCGTCGTCGTAGCCCTTCGTGTATGCCTCCGTCAATCAGCAGCTCCTCTTTCTTGTCAGTGTATCTTGTTCTCGAGTCCCACTTTGCGCGAGGGCAACACATGTTGTTCCTTCCGGAGCTTGCGGGCCCTTCTGCCGCCCAGCCGCCGCCCAATGCTGAAAGTACGCTCCGTTTGTTGCTTGGCCTTGCGAGTTACCTGACGACGGTTGTCTAACTGATGATGCTGCCGCTGCTTCTGATCAGCTTATTGAGTTGCGGATGCTGAAGCTCCACGCCAGAGATAGTGCGGGCGTCCTCGTGACGCTCGGTCTCATGCTCGGCGACCTTAGTCTTGAGGCTCTCAAGATGACTTGAAAGCTGCATGATCTTGTTCACTTTCTCGTGTAAACGAGTGGCAGAGCTGGCCTCGCGCTGCCGGCGGTAGGCCTCGTGCACATTATTGCAAAATGTGTAGCCATCTGCCAAGCGTTTTGTTTCTCCTGACCCGACACTGAAACTCCTTCTGCATCGTCTCGATCGCCAACACGGTATGTTGCTAGACATATTTTAGCCTTAACGTAGACTCTTGTTTGGCTGCCGCGGGGGCTGAGCCCACCTAGTGCGCAGCGGTGAGCTGCTCGCCGAGATACGCAAGTTCGTCACGGATATGCTGCTCTATCTGGACTCGGGATGACCTGACGCCGCCTGCCTGCCAATCTGTCGGGTCAGCACGGACAAGTGTCGGCAGTGAGGGGCGCGGGAGACAGCAAGGACGCATACATGTAGGGACATGCCGAACGACGACTCGGGCGGAGCATACCCACCACGTTTGCGTCGAGTGTCGGTAATGCTGCTACCCGATCAGCACTAATGATGGCGGCAGTGGGTGTTACCGGGCGTACGCTGGGCGTACGGGTGGTAAGCCGTCGCGTTTCCGGCCGGGATGGACGACGACGCAACGGAGCGCCATGGGCTGGGAGGCCTTTTGTGCGGTTGGCTTGCAATTGTCTTGGAACTAACATAGCATGAGACACTGTGAGATTCAGATGTGACGTAAATGTGCCCTACTGGTGACGAACGACGACATACGGGGACGATACGGGACGGACGAGGGACGTGGATTTCATACCCAGTAGCGACGACTATCGCGCGCGACCTGTAAAGTACTATATGAATTTCTCGTTTCCATAATTTCATCAAATTGATATGCGCACGCGGGCTCGCGTGTCGCCCGCCGACGCGGAGCACCCGGGCTAAGTACAGGCGGATGTACGCACTCATTGCACATCGCCGCACATCGCTGACCGCACATCGCTGACCGCTGACCCCGCGGTGTGCCGCGATGTGCGGCACGACGTGCGGAGGTGTGGGCGGATGTAGGTGGTACGGTAGGTGGTAGGCGGTAGGTGGTGTTCGTAGGTGCGCGTTTTAATGCAGCCGCCCTAACTGCTGATGATTGTGTAACGCCCCAGCACGCGCATGAAGTACGGGGTCGCCTCACGGTCACCGCCGCTCACCGTTGAATCAAGCGCGGACAGCCGCGCACTCGCATCTGTGTTGCCTGCCGGTGGTGGGTTACATCCACCCCAACTCTCAACCCCCCCCCCCGCCCCCCGCGCGCGGCAGCAGGCATGCCGGCAAAGGGATGGATAGCGAGTGTGTCGAAGGATGGCGTGTACACATGCAAGCACTGCCACGGCATCGTGACGGGTAGTAGTGAAAGGACGGCGCGAGAGCGGCACTTCCGGAAATACCCGAACTGTAGCCACTCGTTGAAGCGTGCGGCTAAGTTGCGCCGCAAGGCCGCCTTATCACAAGCAGCAGCAGCAGGGGCGGCAGCAGCAGCAGCAGCAACAGCAGCAACAAGCGCGGCAGCAGGAGTAGCTGCAGCCGTCGGAAACGGCCCGCCGGCGCCGGTCTCGGACGACGGCGGCTCGAAGGTGGACGATGTGATGGGCGTGGGGGAGGACCCCGTTGGCGAAGACGGTATGGACATCGACGCGCCTGCGTGGCCGCCGGCGGGCGTCGAACCCGCGATGAGGGCGTGATATGGAAAGGCGATCCCGGCGACTTCTACATGAAGGTCATCGCCAAGAAGTTCCGGGGAGTATGGCACTACGGCGTGATAACCGGCGTCGTTACCGAGTGGGTGTTGGAGGACTACGGCGGGGCGACCCAGTGGCGCGCTGTTTTCGAGGACGGTGACATTGTGGACCTTCTGCGTTCAGAGGTGAGTGGGCCCGGCCTGCGTGCTGGTGGCACCACTCAACTGCGGTTGTATGGAATCACACGCACCCGCCCGGTCGGCGTGGCAGGTTGTGGAGGCTATGGCGGCTGCCCAGGAGCACCCCCCTGTGGATGCGGACGGGGAGGCTCGCTTGGTAACCGTCCATCAAGGCGATGACTTGTCCAGTGAATCACGCACCTTGCCCGGCGTGCGTTCAACACAACCCGGCTGGCGGAGGCCAAGCAGAACACTGGCTGCCATGGCGTGTGCCATGTGCATGTGGTCCTGGGCTATGTCAGCATGATCAACCTCTTCCCCCTCGCGCCGTTCCACCTGTTTTTTTTTGGCTTGGGAAGGGACTTCTGGAGGAAATTTGTCACCGTGCAGGGCCACATTGGATTCCGAGCTATGAAGCAGGAAGACCGGCGCCAGGCTTTAGTCCCGATACCCAGCAACTTTGAACGCGGGTTGCGCCCTTCGTTTGCAGTGTCCAAGAATCGAAAGGTAACCCCCCCCCCCCCCCCCCGGGCGTGGGCGTGGGCGTGGGCGTGGGCGTGGGCGTGACGGCATTCCCCTCCATGACTGCAGGGTCAGGCAAGGTGACGGTGCAGTCCGGCTGGGTCATGGAGGACTGCTTGCACCACATGGAAACGTTTTCCATTCTTAACGCCGGTCCGCTGCTCGAGGAGGCCCGGGTGAAGGCGATCATGACCGAGAAGGAGCTTCGCGTCCCTAGGCGGTGCTTGGGCACATGTACAAGCGCATGCAAGGAGCTGCGTGGTTCGTCACGCGGTGGGGGTTGCAGAATGTGGTGACGGAGGAGGACGGCCCCGAGCGCAAGGCGCAGGTGGACGCGCTCACTAGGGAGGGGAGGACTCGATACCCCGCGCGGCGCCAAGGCGCGGCGGCCGGGGCAGCGCGGCGCCAAGGCGCGGCGGCCGGGGCAGCGCGGCGCCAAGGCGCGGCGGCCGGGGCAGCGCGGCGCCAAGGCGCGGCGGCCGGGGCAGCGCGGCGCCAAGGCGCGGCGGCCGGGGCAGCGCGGCGCCAAGGCGCGGCGGCCGGGGCAGCGCGGCGCCAAGGCGCGACGGCCGGGGCAGCGCGGCGCCAAGACAGCGGCGGCCGGGGCAGCGCGGCGCCAAGGCGCGGCGGCCGGGGCAGCGCGGCGCCAAGGCGCGGCGGCCGGGGCAGCGCGGCGCCAAGGCGCGGCGGCCGGGGCAGCGCGGCGCCAAGGCGCGGCGGCCGGGGCAGCGCGGCGCCAAGACAGCGCATACAGCGGAATCGGCGGAAAGGGATGCATTACAAGCTGTGGACGGCAGCCGCTGAAAACTATGCGGTCATGCCGCAACAACCCCAACACTGGCTTCTGGATACCTCTGATCTGGCTGACGGCGGCGGGCTGCGGGATGCAGGGCCGCATGACTGAGGTGGCGGTGCTGGTGAGCCCGCAGAGTTTGCATGCGGCGGAGGCGGCGCAGCCGCATAGGCACTAGACAATGCTCTGAAGCGAGCCCCAATTGTCTGCCCAGCGCCTGCCCCAATGTAACGCACCAGCTTGGCAGCAATTGGCAGTTCTTTTGCCCCCCCCCTCCACCCCACAGACACACTACCAATACCAGTTTCTCATCCCGGCGGGCGGTTGATGCGTATACCCAGGCTTGTGCGTACGCGGTGCGGGGGGGGGGGGGGGGGGGGGGGGGGAATCACTATAGCTAAGCTAGTGATGTGAGATATGAGTGCAGCAACAGATATTGTGCAAGATATAATACGATGGCATGCAAGCGGGTCCCCGCTCTTCCACAATCATTGGCCCTGCTCCCTCTTGCCCCGCCCCCGGTGCCCTTTAGCTGCTCTCAGCATCCCGAGTGGGATGGGCGGGGCAGCGGTTGCTACCGAGTGAGGCGTAGCATCGTTTGCAGTAGCAACGCAGCCTTTCCGGTTGCATAGTGTGACGCAGCCTGGATGTAACCCAGCAGTACGCGCAAAGTGCAAGTGTTACACGTCCGTGTGCCCCACCCAATGACATTGCGCCCGACCTCACTGACGGCATGTCTCGCTCTCCTTCAGCTCCTGGGCCGTCCGCCGCCTCACCCTGCGCACCCTACCAGCCGCGCGTGCCTTCTCGGAAGCCTCACACACGGCGGCGCGAGTCGCGTCGTGGAACGCGTCCCTGACATGGCGGAACTCCGCCCTCTTCGTGGCCGTGGTCGGGCAGGGGACTGCCCGCTGATGGGTCGCCATGCATGGGTACTTGGGGCCGCACACAGCCGGGGTGCCGTCGCAGCAACACTCCCAGTCCGTCCGTTGGCCGCAGTCCACGCATGACGGGCGTCCGGCCAGGACACGCACATGATAGTGCATGTGGCCGCCTCCCGCCACTGCTCGTAGTGCTCCGGTCAACATGGCGACGAGCAAGTCGGCATGTCCCGCAGGTGGCTGCGGGGCGGGTGGCGCGAGCGCAGCCTCGCTCGCCTCGACAACCCCCTCAGCCCGATCAGTCGCCTCGACCACGGCCTCCTCCGCCTCCTGACCCGGCGCACCAGGCGCATCATCGTCGCCTGGCAGGGCGTCCCCCCCCGCAACGGCGCCGTCGGCGGTGGCCGACGCCGTCGTGGCGGGGTGTTGTGAGGAGGTGGCCCTAGACATAGGTGGGGCCGGCACCGCCATGTGTTGCTCCACATGCGGTGCGGTTCCTGACGCGACAGCTCCGTCGCACCAGTACCGGCGCCGGCACCCCACGCACGCCTGCTGGGCTTACCACCAACCGGCATGTTTCCTTTGGGAGGCGGTTCATCCGCGTCGGAGGTGAGCGGCGGTGCCTGTGTGGGTATGGATACTGCCCGGCCATTAGGGCTCCCGCCGCCTGTCGCTCCGCCGACCCACGCCGCGGCGTGTGCTGCGCCCCGCATAGTCGCCTCGAATATAATATACATGACGCGGGGACGGGGGGGGATTCGTGCGTTTCGTATGTCGGCGGAAAGGCGTGCGAAGCTGCGGCTGGCGAAGGTGGTGGAAGTAAGCGTGGCGGCGTCGGCGGCGTATTACCGTGCGTGCATGCGTGCGCAACCCCGCGGCAGCAAGCGCCGGACTCGGCGTGTGCCAGCGGCAGAGCTGCGAAGCCATGGACACGGTACGGGATGCCAAGTCTGGCTAAGCAACTGCCGAGGCTGGCGGCTTAACCCCCATGTCCGGCGGTTGAGGGACGGAAAGTGCGTAGAAGTTGATCGGGAAAGCGGGCATATAAGCCTGGCTGTGCTAGGTTCCTATTAAGTAATGGCGGTTTGTGCTAAGTAATTCTTAGGGGTAGACCATGCAGCGCAGGTAGGGGGCGGTATAAATGAGGCCGGGCACATATACTGCTCCACGAAACGACACTGTCGCACGTGTAGTTGAATAGACGCCCCCCCCCCCCCCCCCCCCCGCCGGGTCGGCCCGCCGGGTCGGCCCGCCGACCCGCCACGGCATGTAATATCTGTCATGCATCGCCGGGGTATGTGTGAGTGGATGCCCCGCCGCCACATCCCCCCCCCCCCCCCCCCCCCCCATTTACACTTGTGCACTCATAAAGTTTGGGCTGGTTTCGGAGCAATACATGTACGTATGTATATACATACAATGGAACGTAGGACCTGCGCGGAAAGAGGGGGGGGGCTGGCGGAATGCGTTGGGGGTGCGTAGAGTAGCGTGTTGGTGAGATTCGGGGTGCATCGGACGCCGGATGCCCATCCACCCAGCGTAAAAGACGCGTACGTAATATTCACACTATATATATTCACACGCAAATAAATGTGTGAAAACCGGACATTCCGTGCCGGATGGGTGGGAATACGGCGTCCGATGCAGCCAAAACCCCAGCAACACGCTATTCTGTGCACCGCCAATGCACTCCGCCAGCACCGCCTCATTCTCTGTCGATTTCGAAAACGCCTTCACATTACCCACCGCTAATTGCAATTGCCACCGTGTAATGTTGTCACGATGTGCGCACACAACAACACTTACTACCGGTTCCGACGCGGATGGAGGCGAGGCTTGCGGAGTGCGTTGGGGGTGCGTAGAGTAGCGTGCTGCAAATAATTGGGGTGCATCGGACGCCGGATGCCCACCCACCCGGCGTAAAAGACGCGTAATATTCACACGTTATTAACACACAAATGTGTGAAAACCGGACATTCCGTGCCGGATGGGTGGGAATACGGCGTCCGATGCAGCCAAAACCCCAGCAACACGCTATTCTGTGCACCGCCAATGCACTCCGCCAGCACCGCCTCATTCTCTGTCGATTTCGAAAACGCCTTCACATTACCCACCGCTAATTGCAATTGCCACCGTGTAATGTTGTCACGATGTGCGCACACAACAACACTTACTACCGGTTCCGACGCGGATGGAGGCGAGGCTTGCGGAGTGCGTTTGGGGGTGCGTAGAGTAGCGTGCTGCAAATAATTGGGGTGCATCGGACGCCGGATGCCGCACCCACCCGGCGTAAAAGACGCGTAATATTCACACTGCTTTATTAACACACAAATGTGTGAAAACCGGACATTCCGTGCCGGATGGGTGGGAATACGGCGTCCGATGCAGCCAAAACCCCAGCAACACGCTATTCTGTGCACCGCCAATGCACTCCGCCAGCACCGCCTCATTCTCTGTCGATTTCGAAAACGCCTTCACATTATCCACCGCTAATAATTGCAATTGCCACCGTGTAATGTTGTCACGATGTGCGCACACAACAACACTTACTACCGGTTCCGACGCGGATGGAGGCGAGGCTTGCGGAGTGCACTTGCGGTGCACAGACTAGCGGGAGACTAGACCCATTGTCGCTTATTTACAAGCACGGGCGGTGCTGCCAGACCTGATCGTCTACGGCCGATATAATATTCACACTATATTAACATCGGTGCACACCGCCGCACACCGCCGCACACCGCCGCACACCGCCGCACAACGCTGCGCGCGCACATTCGTCGCACACATTATCCCGGATTCACTCGCCGTATCCATTACGCCGTGCTACTTCAACAATAAACATTGCGAAATTACACCGACACAATGCCGCACCGACTAGCTCTTGACAATACGTGCATATAAATAGTAGTGGCGCGCTGCTCCTCGCCTCCGATGTGTCGTTGACTGCTGCGGAAGGCGGTCGTCGACTGGGTGTTAGTTTCTCCACCTCGGCCGCCGCCCCCCCCCCCCCCCCCCCGCCCCCCCCCCCCCCCCCCCCCCCCCCCCTTCACCGCTCACAGCGCCATGGCCGACCTCGCCCCCCCGGGCAAAAGTGGGCGGCGAGCCTTGTTGTCTCGCGTGTCCGCGCCGCCGGCATCGAGGAGGACGAGAAAGACATGAGGAAACCCGTGACAAGGTGGGCGCGCAACAAAACACTCCATCCTCCGCATTAGCACGCACCCACTCGTGGCTAACTTGTGCCGCGCGCAGGTTCGTCCGGGAGCGCCGTAAGGCCCACCTCAACGCCAAGGCTTCCACAGTGCCAGCGGCGCAACTCGTGGTGGCCGAGGAGGCCGCATCCTCAACCGCTTAAAGGCGAAACGATTGTGGCTTGTTGTGGGTGTCTGGGCACAGGGGGCGTCCCGACGCCAAGGTAAGGAAGCTCATGGCGGCGTCGTCGACGGCACAGCCTCCCGGGGTGGTGAAGACACTGACGGATGACAAGAAGCGGAAGAGGCCAGTGAAGAAACGCCGAGGTAAGAAACTGACGGTCACGGAGTCGGAGGCGGAGTCGGAGGCGCAGGCGGAGGCGGAGGCGGAGGCGGAGGCGGAGGCAGCGAGATCGTCGAAGCGGAGGGTCCCCCGGGCACGCAAGAACAAGAACAAGCAGTAGCCCCCGCCCCCTTTACCCCCCCCCCCCCCCCCCCCCCAGGCGGGAGCGGCTGGCGGCGAGGGGGGGCGGGGGGGGGCGGGGCGGGCGTGGTCCCCCCGCCCCCGCACCCCCCCCCCCCCCCCCCCCCCGGGCCACATCCCCCGATGGCAGCTGTCGCGAATATTGTAATTCAATCATTCTTCGGCAAACCGCTGCCTGCCCCCGCCCTCCCCCTCGCGAATATTTATGTAACGTGAGAACTCTTTGGCAAAACATGGCAGCCAAACCGCCCATCTGATGACCTTTGATCGGACGGCTGGCAGGCCCGATCAGCAGTACTAGTACTACAAATTCCCCAGTGTTACCAAGTACGTACGGCTGCGATTTGCGCTCCCATGTACTAATAGTCGTAGTTATCCACAGGACGACTAGGGTTCGTGCCCGGGTACCGGGTACCGGGTACTACATCCCCGGTACCGGCGTAATAAATATATCGCGTACTACCCGGTACTACACGGACAACCTTGTACCTTGTACGTCAGTGCCATGTACGCTTCACCGGGCTGGTACGACTACCAGAATGATGACAAAAAGGATTTATCGCCCGCCGGCAATAACGCCGGATGTACTCGCACGTAACTGGATGGACGTGCCGCCACCAGCAGCAGCCTTCACGGATAAATAATAGTCGCTAGGAGTAGTGCTTCGTCACCTGTATGTCACATCTGAATCTCACAGTGAGAGGCGTCACGGTGTCCATTTTGACCGACGACCAGTCGTCGCGCCGGTCAGCGTTACCCACCGTTCAAATTATTCGCATTTATGCAGTATGTAATGCAAGTACATGTTCGCACTCAGCGCGGTCAAAAATTGATGATTGTTGTTTCGTACATCGCGCTGCGCTACGCGCGGGGCCGCGGCTCAACGAGCAGTACCTAAGTCTGTCTGAAAAAAGCGCGGGAAAGTACATCGCGCTCGCTCTGATCTAGTCATCCTGACAGTTCTAGCAGAGGAAAATTCATCAAATTGGATTTAGTGTCACACCCATCGCGCTACTGCGGTCATAATGATCGTTACAGTACCCATGTAGGGACAATATGTCAAAAAGCTCATCCATGCGGGTTTTAGCACATCCATGCGGCACTGTCCCTGTGCGAGAGTAGCCCCAAGAACCGCAAGTTGATACTTAGGTGCTAGATCGTTATACGAGTACTAAAAAGTATCTTGGTACTACCGGT
The DNA here is from genome assembly GCA_006384855.1 of Tetraselmis striata. Classification (NCBI taxonomy): domain Eukaryota; kingdom Viridiplantae; phylum Chlorophyta; class Chlorodendrophyceae; order Chlorodendrales; family Chlorodendraceae; genus Tetraselmis; species Tetraselmis striata. The sequence continues at coordinate 11,553 of VCJN01002459.1, forward strand.
CGGACGCGTAGTGACCAAAACAGTAATCCTAATTATTCATAGGACCCTAATATGCCTAATTACAGGATATGGGTCCTTGCCTGCATCACCAGTCAAGTAATAATCGTTATATGTATGACATAGGTCGTTGATCTAATGCAAGCTATGGAGACAAATACCAGTCAGCATTTAAAATATAAAATTATCACTTATCCCATAGCTTTCCCCGCGACATGCGCTGACGACAGTCTCGCGCGGTTGGCAGTACTTTATTTATATGATAGATTTGCGCCAGCGCGCAAGCCATTGGTAGCAGTATACCCGTACCCCGGCAATATATCGGACTGACGGTTCCTCATATACATGTACTCGCTACTAGATAAAATCCTCCCGGAGTTCAAGCATGATGCACCGGCAAAATCACAGTCATGATGCAACGTACATGGTACCGAAACGAGTGCAATTATTAGTATCATGTTGGTACAATCAAATTTTATAACGTCATTTGGTCAAAACTCGGCGTCCACGTGACCACCCGTCTTGTCAACTCATGCCGTCCCACCGATGCCGATCCGACACACCGGACGTCACCATAACGCGCATACCTCGGTAGCAGCGCTCTAACATGAGTATATGGTGGCCTTCAATTGGCTCGTCTTGTGTGTCGCGGGCAGGGATGAGGCTGACGGCGTTATATGATGAGGGAGGAGCGCGAGCAGTCACGTGCTAATAATATGGACGTAGTTTATAGTGCGTGCCACGTAGCAAAAAAGCGCTGCCAAGTACACATCTCGGATTTGAGATCCGCCTACGCACTTCATAATTGATTTACATGAGCTAGCAGCAGAAGGCGATATCGGGAAATCACCAAAAAAGAGGGACAATCAGAAAGGTCCTCTATAGCGACTGCGAGGTGGAAGCAGTAACATGAGAAGACGCAGAATGGGCACGAGCCCACGCATCATACTTGGCCATATGCACACCGGCAGAGAGAATGCCGCCCAGGGTACCATGCACGCAAGCCGAGACCCGCTGCAACAGCCCCCGCCGTGTGCGCGACAGATGACGGCGGAACTCAGCATGTTGGCTGGCGACAAAGTTCCGAAGTGCCTGAACGGATTGACCACGAAGGAAGCATGAGGTCGGGGCGGAAGGACCGCCATGGAAGTTGCGCACAGCCAAAAGCACCGCGAAGATGTAAACCACCGTCAAAGCGGACTTCCGAGACGGCCGCGGTCCTCAACCACAAAAGGGTAGTACCGGTGAACACCCTGCAGTGGGGCGGAAGACGCCCGGCCCGCGGCCAACTTACCATGCTCCGCCTCGGTCGCCGCGATTCCCGGGGTGCACCAGCAGGGGTCGTTGCTCCAAGTGGGGGTCGTGGAGGACACGCATGCGAAGTCGATCATGTAATCGCACGCCGGCCCCCCGCCCACCCCGCCTGCGTCAAGTCCGACGGCCGCGAGCGGTCCGCTGGGCGCAGCCCACTCGTCTCAAGGGTCAAGTCGCCGGCTCCCGAACGGTCCCGGCCAAGCACCGCCCCTGCATCAATTGCCACAGATGCCCACAGATTCTTCAAAGCGGTATGCATGCGGTGCTTGTAGTTCGCTACGGGGCATATGGGTAAATGATCCACGATGAAATCCGTAGCGCTCCGATTCGAGCCATCCGTAGAGCAAGGCCATAAGGGATCAATACCACACGTGGGGCCAGGGCAAGTGACAAGCGCGGAACCTCCGCGCGGGCAAAGGCCCAGTACCCGCGCAACGGCGGCCGAATAAGCAGCATGGGGAATTTTGCGGGCTGACTCGTGATCCGACTGGAAAAGCGATAGGGAGCCCGGCCCGCACGCGCTGTACATGCGCAGGGTATCAAGTCGCGAGGCCGCGGCACCAGTACGCTGGAAGCTAAGATCGAGGGCCCCGAAGTTACGCAAGCGAATCGCACGGCTGAGGTGGCGTTGGACAACCATGGTCGTGGGTTGATCATCGGAGGTCGCACCCGAAACCGTACCCGAGGGCGGAGCAGTAGAACATGGCAGCGATTCTGGGAGGGAAACAATCGCTGCTGATGGAGGGTATGCCACTAAAATAATCGCCGGGCGACGGTATCTTCAGAGCTACAAAAGCGCATGTAGTAACGGCATTGGCAGAACTCGCACCACCGATAGGAAGCAATTGCTGGGCAGCAGAGGCGGCCTCACCAGTACCAACTCCAAGTTAGAGGAGTGGTCGTAAAAGGAGATGTGGTGACGCGCAGTCCTCCGCTAGTGCTCGTACCCGTACGGGTCGTATGTAGTATTAGCTGCTTGATCCGATGCAGCGGTGGTCGTAGCATTACTGACCGTAAGTAACTCGAAGATATCGTGGGCGTGCCCATACGCCGCGCGTGCGCGCCGCACATCTTCGTTGCGGTAACGTTGTTAGGGCCAGTACAGTCTCGTACACGCGGCGCGTCTCACGCGCCCATGGCAAAGCACTCGTAGCCACAGACGACACCTCGGCGCGGACCGCCTCGTATAAGGGGCCAAGGGTGGGCCCGTACTTCCGTACCAGCTTTGGCAGGACAACCGATTGCGCGGAATAAAACGCCGCAGGGGCCTCGGACTGCAGCAAGGCCAGATTCAGACCGCCAAAATCCGCGGGCATACTCATCTAAACGATTGCAGCCTCCATGCGCGGTGTGGAATGGTCGCAAGCGCCCAGGCCAAGCAGCGAAAACGCAACCGAAATGTTGGCGGCGTCCACGGCCTCCAAGAAAGGGTCCAGCTCCGACGGCGGCATCATGCGGCTGAGGAAGCCAGTCTGCCGCACCGCGCATACGACCAGCAACCGCATGGCCCCATGGTGGCAGCCGTATCCCGACGTGCCAACGGAGGCGATGCGCTCCAACAGTGGGGCGTGGGCCTCCCGGCGCCGCCCCAACGCGCCGGTCATCCACTCGGGGTAATGGCTTCATAATAAACGGGTATGATGGTAGTAGGCGCCTTTCGATACGGGTGGACGAGACGGTGTACGGGTTCTAATCTAACCCATATAAAAAACGTACAAAAGCATCTCGTCCACGCGTACTTCTACGGGCGTCCCGTATCAACTTGTCCACTGCCGTGCAAATCGCTGGTTGAAATCACAGGTTGAAATCGCCCAAAATCGCCCACCTCGTCCGCCGCTCAGTGGACGAGTTCCTAAACAAAACAGTACTTAGTGCCCTTATTATATGCAACAACCCATGCTACCACCGCGCTCAGTCGCCGCGGCGTCGCGCCAGCAGCATCCCACATCTCCACGCCCGTCACCATCACGCGCGCTGCGCTTTTGCGTCGAGGCTGGGAGCCGTCGGTAGTTCTGGGCACTCCACTCGTCGCCCCGTGCCACACGCCATCTACTAACTAAAGCTCGCCAGTTTCTTGGATGGCTGACCCGTCTCAAGATGTCCCCGTCGCATCCTCGCCCTCTTCGGGCGGTGTAATCGGGAGTGTTGTCGCCGCATTCACTGAGTATGTAGTCCGGCGGTTGTCCGGGGTGTCCAGTGAGCAGCCGCCGCAGCAAGCGCCACCTAAAACCGACTCACCCCTCAGGCTTCCAGCTCGTCCGCGCTGCGTGTGTAGGGTTCCCGCGCATCGGTTCCTCAGGATACGGCGGTTGAGAAGCAAGGGCGAAGGGTTAATATGTCTTGTAGGGTTTGGTCATCCTCTCACAGATTACTCGTTCCAATACCCGGGCGGTATTGGAGTGGCCCGGGATGTTGTGCTGGGAAGGGAGTTCTACGTTCGGCGGAAGGGGACGCGACCGAGCTGGCGGCGGATCTGGCGCTGGGCGGAACAACATGCGCTGGACACCGGCGTCTTACGTCGTTGCTGGTCCGGTCAAGTCCCTGTTCGCTGTTCTTTGAGCACCCTCTCCCTTCCTGTCCTGTCGGCGCCTCCACATTACATTCGGCCTAGTGCCGCTATTGGAGTGGCCCGGGATGTTGTGCTGGGAAGGGAGTTCTACGTTCGGCGGAAGGGGACGCGACCGACCTGGCGGCGGATCTGGCGCTGGGCGGAACTAAGCGCGCTGGACACCGGCGTCTTACGTCGTTGCTGGCCCGGTCGGCTCTGCATTCCCTACTCGTTGAGCACTTTCTCCCTTCCTGTCCTGTTGGCGCCTCCACATTACATTCGGCCTAGTGCCGCTATTGGAGTGGCCCGGGATGTTGTGCTGGGGAAGGCGTTCTACGTTTGGCGGAAAAGGACGCGACCGAGCTGGCGGCGCATCTGGCGTTGGGTGGCCTGCGTCTGTTGCACGCCCGTGGCGCCCCAATCTGGGTTGGACCCCCCCCCACTTCCGCTCCTTGCTGCGAGACCTCAACTTCGAAGCTCCTTTCCTGTCGGCGCCTTCACATTACATTCGGCCTAGTGCCGCTATTGGAGTGGGCCGGGATTGTGTGCTGGGGAGAGCGTCCCTACTGCGTGGAGCGGCGGCTGGCTGGTGGCGATGCCTGGTCGGAGCTACCATGGCGGTTCCCGCCTCTGTTGGCCCGTAGCTGGATTTCCTTCTGGATTTCTGTGTGGATTTCTTGAATGTTGCGTCTAGCTCATGTAATCAGTACCCGGGCGGTTGTGGCGTACGAGTAGGTCGTACAGCCGCAGTCCTATATATAAATACACACACACATATATATATATATTTATATATATATATATATATATATAGCATGTGGCGACCACCCTGTACCATGTAGTACTACCTTCGACTACCTATACGGCCATCTGCTCACGCCTGGACGGTCAGGTCCCGGACGGTCAGTCCACGACTTTCCAATGTGTCCAGATTGTCATTAATACAAAGCGAATGACAGCATCGTCCTGCGATTATGATTCGGGTCCTTATCCTAAAAAGTGCGTCATCCACCATACGGTGTACCATTGCGTACGAATCCCCAGATGCCACTCTGTCATGTGGCGGACTGACGGTCACACTGACGACGACACGCGCGCGCCCGGACGCGCGTGCTGGCTGCGCACGCCCGGGTCGGGCATTCTGGGCCGAACCGCCGGAGCGCTTATGTAGGCTTTTTCTCTTCCCCAGTACTTTCCGTGCATTCTCTTGACGCTCTCCCTGTAACTAAAATATACCGCGGGAGCGCTGCTGCGCCGGCTCCGTGCGAGCTGTTGATTGCTCGGCGTCCCGAGCCACCCCGCCCAATGGTTTCATCGCCTCGTCAATTGCGGCATCCTCATGCATGCGCTCACCGACCGCCTCGTCTTCGGCAATTCCCAAGCACCTCTGTAATCACAGCCTTGCTGAAAAAAAATCAGTCTTACCCACTCCTGCTTGACACGAATCCTCCCAGCGAGAACATTGCAGCCGGCTTGGCTCTCGCGCTGCGCTGCACGATCGACCGGTCGGCGCCCGCCTGGCCGCTCCGTCGTGACGGCTCCGGGAGCAAACCGACTGGTCGACATCCAGTACTGCCTCCATAGCCACAACGACGCGACATTCCCCACGCCACTGATCCATCGAGGATCACAATGCCCGAGGCTCCATTCTGGTCCGCTTTCACCGGGGACGGCGCTGCCGGCGCGCGTCTCGGCAGCGCCGCGAGCGGGCTTGCGGGCAGCAAGCGGTCGCGCTCGGAGCCCCCCTCCCCGCTTCACAGCACCCCACAGCGGCCATGCGGCGACTGGCATACTTGCTCGTTCATCCGCCGCCTCGCCAACGCTCAGACCGGATGGCCGCGAAGCAGGTGCGTGCTGGCTAAATTGCTGGGTGGGTCGTAGGCGCGGGCGCAGGGCGGAGACAGTGCCAGCGAGTCGGTACATGTGAAATACGCCTACTCATCTTGGGCACCCTCTCGCTCTGTGCCGCAGGGCTGCCTACGTGCGGCGAATGCAGCAAATCTGTGCCACCATGCTTCCCGGCCAGCTACAAGAGAAGAGGATGCCCCCCTGTTCACTGAAGGCTTATGACAAGGCCTTCTCGGCGGTGCGTCACCTGCGCGCCTCCGCTGGTTGCTGCTAAGTGTTATTTCGACAAAAAACTGGAGGCGCGGAGACTGCTCAGACTCGGGCGCCCTGTTTACCCCACCTTACGCCCTTTCGAGCCCGCAGGTGTGGGCTTCTGATGACGTGGTACTAGTTGGCACCAAATGTAACAAGCTGGTGGAGCTCAACTTCAGGAGCGGCACCAGCCGGGCCCTGCCGCAGCAGCTGCGCGCACCGCCAGTACCCGGGCTGGTGCCTCCGAGCAGCCCTGACAACCCAATGCTGGATGGCCCCCTGTGCGGGATCCGCTGCCTCGCCATGAGCCCAAATCGCAGCATGGTGGCGCTTCCTGGGGAAGATCCGCGCACTGCTTGCGTGCTGCGCCTGCCCAGCTCCCCTCCGAGCAGCTGCGCCGTGAACGGGGGCAGTAACTACACGCACTTAAAGACCTTCTGCGTGAGTGGGCCTCATCGACTGACATGGGGCTTTCGAGCGCCCGTGGACCAATCATTGAAATTGCTGCCGCATACACGCCGTGACATGCCATGTGATTGCGCTGGCCTTCTGCAGGGTCACAGCGACTGGATCTTTGGCATCACCTGGATCACCGACCGCCACGTCGCCACCTGCTCCCGCGACTGCAGCATCGCACTGTGGTCATTGGCCAGTGACTGCCACTCTTCGGGCGCCCCCTCCAGCACGCCGTTTATCAAGCATGCTGTCACACAGCGCGGACATTCGGTGCGCTGGCCCTCGCCTGCTGGCTTCTCACGCTACGCCTGTCACGCTATCCCCTGTGCGCGATGTGTTGAATTTCTCCCCAACCTTCTACGCCTCACGCTGAGCCAAAGCGTCTGCCCGGCTCAGGCGAGGGTCCGTGATCTACGATTCTGCCAAAACTCAAAGCGGATGGCGAGCCTGGGCACGGATGCTATCGTGAGCATCTGGGATGCACAGCTGCAGCCCGTGCGCCAGGTAAGCAGCACTGATGAGGCATCCTGGTGTGCCCCGGCCAGCCAGCAAGTCAGCAAGCGGCCGGTCTGAGTTGTGACTATCTGGCACGGCCCCTTGACCCTCTCTCCAGATCGGGCTAGACCACAAGGACGAGCTTGTCTGCCTGGCGCAGCGTGAAGACCTGGTGGCCGTAGGAAGCCAGAACTATGTGATGCTGGCGGACCCACGCGCCCCACGGGGCGTGGCCAACATCCCGGGGGCAGAGCACAATCAGAGCGTGCGCTCCATCACCTTCCATCACGACCTCATCACCATCGGCAGTGGCTACGGGCGCATCTCCTTCTACGACCTGCGCGCGGGACGTTTCTTGAAGTGGCACGAAGATGCGCTCGGCACGGGCACCGCAAGCAGCCTGAGGATGGACCAAGGCTGGCTCGCCCCCAACATGTTCTTTGGGTGAGGCATGCGCCGCCAGCCCCCCCCCCCCCCCCCCCCCCTCTGGCAAAAAACACGACCCTCCCATATCCTGCTTGCTAAACCTTGCGATACACACAGCAAGACTTCAGTCCACAAAAGGAAGTGCTGATCCTCACTGGACACAATTTCTGTTCATATACATCACGCTACCTACCAAAGAATACAGCATCTACACTACATGCAGCAGGCACAGCAACCCGCCCATTACTTGTTTATGTCTGAACTTTCAGCTTGAAGGGGGGGGGGGGTAGCTTTTCCTGAGACGTGTGGCCTGCGATCCATATTGCAGGGATGAAGTGCCGCTGGAAGCGGTCTCGCCTGCCTGCTACGCTCATAGCTGGGACCCCTCCGGCACGCGCCTCTTTGCATGTGGCGGGCCGCTGGCGTCGGGCATGATTGGCTGCTACATGGGCCTCTGGGAGTAAGGGCCCGGAGCTTGGGTGAAATGATGCTCCATGGCGGCCGTCGCAGCATGAATGCGCGCGGCAGACCCCCCCCCCCCCCCCCCCCTACCCCCAATCCCCCACCCCACCCCAGTATGAGACGCAAAAGCAATAAAAATACTTATTTCGTGCCTTAATGTGCAGCCATTAGCTGTGTGTACATTGTAATCTATTACACACTGATTGTCTGAGGCTGGAGTGCGCAGCGACGGTCACGATGCCTACGCCGCCGCCACCTTTGCGTCGCCCTCCGCTACGGCGCGTTTCAGGTGTAACACCTGGTACTTCAGCTTGGAGTTCTCCGCTTCCAGCACCTTAGCGTTCGCCATCGCCTGCAGCCGTGTAGACACATGTGCGTCAAGTGCTGCGCCGTGAAGCACGGTGAACGCCACGTGCAAAGTTCAGGGCACATCCAACCTCCTCAAACTTGGCCTGAAGCTCCTCTTGCTCCGCCTTCGCCTTGACCAGCACCCCCCGCACCTCCGTCAGCGCCGCGGCGTACTTGGAGGTGTCGGCCGAAGGTCCCGGCGCTGGAGGTTTTTGCAGCACAAACAGCTCAAAGCGGGCTACCAGTCACTGGGCAATTTGAGGGGTTGGACCGGGCGGAGTGGGCTATCGCACACCCAAGGACATAGTAACCTCCCCAAAGACCCGCCCTCGTTCCTCCTCGATGCGTATGATGGCGACGCATACAGCGGCTAGTCCAGCAAGGGTGCCGCCAGCGTTGCAGGGCGCGAACAAATTAACCAGCAGACGGGCGGAATTGGGCGCATGAGGGCGTACCCACTGCGGCGCCGCCGCCGGCCAGCCTAGTCTCCAGTAAGTTTAGCCGCTCCTCGGCGGCCTTGGCTCGGGCCTCGAAGGCATCTAGCGCCGTGTCATTCATACTGGCTGGCCCGCCTGCGTGCTCGTGCCCTGGGTAGAGGCGATCAGCGGCACTGGCACGCACGCGCTGCCTGGGAGGGCGAGGGGTTAAGGACCCGGGTAGGGGGGGTGGGGGTGCGGCAAGTGCCGTCGACAAGCGCGTGGGCAGGAAGGGCCTGGCTGGGCTGGTGCTTCGTTTGGAAACACAAGCTGTAGCAGTTCAGTAGTTGTCAGGTGTTCTAATTGTCAGTGCGGGCGCTCTGGCGGCGACAGAACGAGGACAGCGCTGCTGGACGAATATAGCTACAGGGTAGCGAGTACACCTGTACCATCATACGAGCAGCCGGCTGTCAGGAGGGTACCAGTATGCCCCGCCCGTATCTGCGGTGAAATCTGCGGCGTACAGAAGCTGCAAATAAAAAAATGGTTTTTACTTTGATAACAAGATTAAGAAATGATTAAATTACATGAGCTAGCAGCAGAAGGCGATTAAGAAATGATTTCAATCACTGAATACAATCACTGTCCAGACCTTTTTTCATGCTAGCGACCTAGCGCGTAGGTGGCAGAATATTTAAATGGCGGTCCCTGCCCTGGCCGGGTTTTGGCACCCTTCTAGCGTTTTCCGATCATGTTCTGCTGCTAAAATATGCTGTCATCCGCGGAGTGATTTCATTCCCTTGGATGAAAAATTGTTTTGCAAAAGTTACATGGTAACGAACGGCATAAATGTGATCGTGCTGATAGTCCCTATCATTCATGTGGTCGCTATGGCAGTCGCTACGGGTACCAGGTAAGGATTACCACCGGTATGGTAGCGACAATATACCGCTAGTCGCTGTATCGACAGCAAATGCTGCATGCTACACTGATGATGATGATTAATTGCTTCTGTATAGCTAGTAAACCGGGCTCTCTGCACCACCTAGTGGGGGGATGCCAGTGGCACTACCTAACTTTGGACTTATGACCCCCAGACTCACATTAAGGCAAGACAAGGACCGTATGTAGCCCTCCCTAGTATGGATGGTCGTTTGCAACAGTGTCGGTCAGTGGGCGCGTGCGCAAGTGCCAGTTTGTCGGTTCTTATTTAACAGGGGTGCATGGCTATCATGGACCACTTAGCCGAACCCATACCCGCCGACACCTTGGAGCCCCCAAGGACGCCCGTCAACCGCTATCGGCCAGCAAGCGGCGTTCAAGGCCTCCGTACACACCAAGCGGGGGGGGGGGGGGGGGGGGGGGGGGGGGGGGTCACGGGGGTGCTCCAACAGCCGGTGCGGTGCCAGAGCTAACGGCGGCGACATCCGCGCCATTAATAGCCGCGGCCGCCTGATAGACAGCCATGCTATGTTTTGCTAATGTGTAGGCTGGCTGGGCCCCAGCAACAGTCTGGGCAGCATGGACCTAAGGTCCGTCTGTGTTGGTGATGTGTTGCAGGGGATGGGAGCGTTTGGGTTTCGGCTAGGGCGGGCGGCCGGTAGCCGTTATAATTGCTGTGCATATGGCTATAGCATGGTGTTAAATCAGCACTTGTATTTATTTCTCTCTCGTGTGTGTGTGTGTGTATGGTATGTATCCCAGAGCGCCGGTAAGCGCGGCGAGAGAATGAGCAATCATACTGACATTCGCCGCATTATATGTGGCGGCGAGCTACTAAACGGCACGGAAAACCGGCATTTTCAAATGCCGATCTGCAGCTGTACTCCGCAAACTGCGTACCGCTACATCCTCGGCAATTGAAAACGCTCAGTTTTCCGAGCCGTGCCCGCCCGCAAATGGGCGGCATACACTGAGACAACATTAGTACGTGGCCTCAGTGTGCAACCGAGTGCAAGAACGATCGGTGGAGCCAGTGTAGAGTGGTCATCAGCCAAAATCAGGACTCATCCTCATCCGACTGCTCGAGAACATACCAAGAAAAAATATTCTCTGGGCGACCGTCCACCTCAGGAACCGTACATTCATCCGGTTCAGGATCCGGCACGTGAGCCTCGCAAGGCACATGTGTGGTCGGCGTTTCGGGAACGACTGAGCGCTCGTCCACAACATTGGAACCCGAGTGGGCATGATTGCGCGTGATACAGAGAGCAATCTCTCCTCACTACACGTCATATGCGTGACTTGGCACGAAACACTACTGGAGCCCATATGTTGACCCCAATCTGCTCTAGAAATCCCGGCATTAGCAGCGGCAGAAGCACTGCCACTACGGCAAGAGTAGTGTGATGCGCAAGTAGCCTAGAACTCCTTAGCGGTAACACCCATAATAATAGAGCCCATCCGCTGCAACATCAAGTACCAAGTGTAATGGGAAAATGCAGTATTTTGGCATTGGGAGCAGTATCGCCCGGGGAAGACCGGACAGATTTTCCGACAAAGCCCCGAAAGATAGGATGGACAGGAGCTTGCCAATCCTATAAATTCTCCTGCAGAAGCCGAACAGCGCAATAGGGGCGGGAATCTCAGAAATCACGACTTGCGTCCATTGATGGTACTGATCCGCTTTCCTTTTTGCGAATGTTCCCGTGACAAATTTATCCCCTGGGGCGAAAACGACGTCGGGGTGTCTCAAGCCCGACGCTCAGTCGAACCGGCACATATTGCGCCAAAACAGAGGACACAACCTACCGCGGACTACCAAAGGGCAGTAAGCAGTACTCTCTTGCGCATACTACGCAGACGCAAACGCGAGGACATCCCGCCAAAGGAAACGTTCTTTGCAATTAGAAACCTTGAGGCCAATAGAGTGCTTAGCCGCTTCTCTCACCATAGCAGACCACGGGAATAGAGTAGGGAGGTGATTGTAAATATAGATACGTTGGCGTAGCGCACTCACACCGGAAGCTGTTTTAACAACCGAGTACGACTCAGCTGCATTAGCAATGAGCTGCAAATAGAGAGCCACCATCTTATCCGACGCCAGCAGAGGGGTTCTGGGAACCGAGCGAGAGGCGCGGCACTTAAGGAAACGGCGCCATGCGTAGGCACAGCTGGAGCCATTGCTCTCGGCGACAGTAGCACGAGCAGAACTACGAAGATCATACAGAAGGGAACACTCTACAAGGTCATCTTGATTATTACCGAACTTAGTCCAAGGGGTTGCTGGCATCTCAGAACCACCGGGAGGGTTAGCCGCTGTGAACGTAGCGGTCCACGAGCGGGAGAACTGGGGGGCCTAACCGTGACCAATTGGTCCGGATGGCCAGAATGTTCCAGGTCGGCAGACGATGCGGTTTCTGGTTGCCACTGTTCTGGCCCGGGAGTATAGGTCAGGGTCCTCCCTTGGGAGCCACAGCCAGTCCTCGACTCCGTCAATAAAGTGAGCACCATCAGGTGAAAGGATATGCCACCAGGTGGAGGAATCCCAACAGGGAATAATCAAAGTGCCCGTAGCAGCACAAGTGTGCATGTGCCTGAGCACGTCAGCCTCCATTCTGAATGGGGGATAAATCCAGCAATTAAACTGAGACCAATAATAGTGCATGAAGTTGACACCATGAGCGCCTGGGCACCAAAACTAAGAAAATAATGGGCTGGGCCGGGCGCACCGATGGTGGTGTCGCTTGAGGTCTCGGACGGGCGGCTGGTGGCGCAGCACTCCCTGGAGGCGCGCATGTCGGTGTACGGCGGGGAGCGGCTGTACGCAGGCGCGCGCTACGTTTGCTGGGCGCTGCCAGGGCCAGGGTGGCAGCTGCATGTGACGAAGGTGAAGGTGTGGGTGGCGGAGTGCACTGAGCTCAACTGCCGCGGCGGCGACTGCACGTGCACGGGGATGGGCTGCCCGGCGCATGTGTGCCGCTGCCGGCCGGACCGCATCGGCATGGAGAACTGCGCCACGGAGTCCAGCTGCGACTGACGCTTCCTGCCGCTGCAGACGGACGGCCCCTTGGCAGAGTGGAACCCGCCGATGTGGGTGCAGCTTATGAGGGAGCTCGCGGCGCTGCAGGCGCCCGCCGGGAAGTGCAACGCCGACTTGTTCAGCGGCGTCATTGGCGCGGGTTGGCCCGAAGGTGGAGTCGGTCTGCCAGGCGTGTTGCACCCAGGATCCTCCGATTCTGGTGGGCCGCTGCCTGGCGGAAGGCGCCAGTTACAGCAAGTAGTGGTGAGACTAGTCGCTATTATAGCGCTGCTGCTAATGCATACCAGTATGCCATCTGAATACTGGTGCCGTACAGGGAATGGCAATATCTTATCTCGGCCCGCTCTTGGACGACCTGTATAATCATTAGTCGCTCATATATGTAGCGACCATTGTGCTATCTGCTATACAACTATAGATGCGATTCTTGATGTATGGAACTTGGGGGGGGGGGGGGGGGGGGGGGGGGTCGGCTCCGCTGGCCTCTGCGTTCCTGCGCGCCACTGATGATGCCAACTTATACTTGTAATGCTGGTCGTCCTCAGCCAGAGATAATAATGGTATAGTAGGATGGTTTAACGCGCCCAGCTCTGAGGCCTTGTCGCCTGAGGGCACCTACAGGGCATCACCCAGCCCCAAGTGGGTACCTGGCTATAGCCTGGTTTTGAAACAGTAAATGTATTTATCTCATGTGTGTGTGTCTGTGGGGGGAGGGGAGAGCGGCTGCGACTGAGTAGGCGCAGTGATGACGACATGTTGGTTATCTAGGATCCTGTGGTGTAAACATACACCAGGTATATTTTGCTCCTCAGTTTACAGGTTGTACCTGGTGCATACCGCCCCCAACCGACAACCCTCAAGCTCCTGCAGTGCAGCCCATACATGCTGCATCTGCGTACATGTATTTGGTCAATGATAGGCTGTCGAGATAGGAACGCGGTAGCTTTCCCGGGTGAACTTAACCGGTATAACCGTAGAAACACATCTTGGCGAGTGACTATGTTTTGTACATGTGTCAACAATCATAACACCCCATAAACCAACCATGGATCCAGTCTATCCGTTATGGCACAGATAACGGATAACCGCCGATCGTGTACACATATGCTATTATTATGTATGCCACATTACACAGCTGCTCAGGCGCCCAGACCCCCGCAGACTCGCTCGCTCTGATTGGCAATGATATCTGAACGTGGGGGTGGATTTGCTTGCCTGTCAGTGATGGAGCTCCGGTCAACTGCTTGGACCTGTCGACCTACAGCAGCATAGCTAGAATCGCGGGTCACCACAGGCAGACAAGATGAAAACCATGATCCCAGTGGCCCAGTGGGGGGGGGGGGGGGGGGGGGCTAGCAAGTGATGGGAATTTACAAGCGACATTTTTAGCGCGGCTTCCTTCTCTCACAATATGACAAAGGTTGAGATATCTTACATGCGCTCTATCCACACAACCATGAGCTACCCGCAGGCAGCTGGATTGTACTGGCAGAGGCATTCCACAGAATTTACCTCGCAAGGGGAGACCCAGTCCGCATCCTCCAATGATGGAGCTGACATTTGCCTTTCCAGCCACCCCAACATGCGCGGCACACTGGTATACACGCCAGGCCTATCTCTGCCAGCACAGCCTGCGCCCCAAGACACAATTCCTAACACGTAACTGCGACCCCCGTCCTCGCCAATCAGCGGGCCACCACTGTCACCCTGGCAAGTATCAATCACTCTGTCGTCGTTAGTAAAGCCTTGGGCGCATATCACAGAGGTTGTGAGGATGCCGTCGAACATTTGTGGCCCATTGCACTTTTCAAAAGGCACCAGCTGCACCTTGCCTGCCAACAGTTCATCAGACACTTGCCCGTCTTCCCGAGTACGGCCAAATCCCATGACAAGTAGGTCTTTTCTACTGAATCTCTCCTCCAAGGACGATGGATCGTGAGGCTGCCAAAGTGTAGCCACTTGGGCGTTTGGCACAGGCCTATCCAGCTTGAGAAGCATGATGTCGCTACTCGCCCCAACCTCCCTTGTCACGTTGAAATCCGGGTGGATGGCTCTGGCCACAACAGTGTATGTCTCATAGTCTTTGTCAATGACTGTTTGCCGGCCAACTTGAACGACCAGAGCGCCCGGATACCCGGGGGCAAAGTCGCAGTGCGCGGCAGTGAGGACCGTATCACTCGTGATGAGGGTACCCCCGCAATGAACGGACTGCGGTCCAGAAGCTTGACGTGGCATGGTGAAACTGTAGCTTGTAGTTATTCTGAACGCCCGGTTGACACGGACGAAGTACGGAACCTCTTTGATGAGTATGGGATCGCAATTTACGCACACCCCGCCACCAGCGTCCTCACTCAGCGTATTGCGGGTGGTGGCCGTGGGAGAATAAAACAGTAGTAGCAGCAGCGGCGCCACCGCCACGCCGCGTAGGACGAAACAACGACCAGCAGGCATTTCACATTTGCCTGCGGCAGTTGGTGAACGCTGCTGGTTAGATCGTGGGGGATGCACGGTACCTTGCTTACTTGCAAGACACTACGCGAGGTCGGAAGCCCTCTTCGCCAGCCGCCAGAGCGGCTGCTATGTACGGGGGAGGCCAACTAGCTAGCTCTTCGAGTTGCCAAGGAATATAAAATCATGCGGGCGATACCGGCAGTATCAACGGGTGCTGTTCCGGATGAGGCAGGTGCGCGGAACTTGTGATACCAAAGCGCTGATGAACCGGAGAACGCTGAACCGACGGACCGGAGTAATATACGTCGGGGCCGTGATGTGGATACGCTGATGGAGACGCGCGCGAGAGCTGTCGCGACAGCTCATAAGCGCGACGTGCTCAGGCGCTACGTAGATGCAGACAGTGGGGGATGCAAGAGGGGGGTGCCAGCTGCAGCAGTGGTCGGCGGCACGGTACGAGTCGTACTGCAGGAACTGGTACCTCGACGGCGGTTTTACTTATCTGACGGTTTGCCTTGATGCGGCGGTTACCGGTACAGCACGAATTGTCGGGTAGAGACCAGCGGGCAGCGCCTACATAAGGCTAGCGATACAAGGGGTAGAGGAGGGCACAAACCAATAGACTCCAAGTGCCCGGACGGGATCCCAGTCCGGCGAGTCAGTATCCACTCTCACGGCCGGTTACTGAGAAGTTTCGCTCGCGATGCGAGGACGAGACGCTCTGATATGACCTGTTTTCCGTCGCTGCACTAAAACGCTACTAGCTGGATTAATAGTCGCTAACGCGGGCGCGCGCTGGCGGAAAATGATATCGCGTACGATGGGGCTGTGCGAGTATCTGGTGCGAATTACACAAAGGGCAGTAACAAATCCAGTTACTGTACTGCTAAAAGTAGTACTAAAAAATCAACACATCAAGCCGCCTAAAATCGGCCCGCATCACGCTTGAGGCGAGATGGTTGAGTGATGCGCATACGGTTCAGAGTCTGGGCCAAACGTGCACGTGTGTGTGAGGGTGATCCTCCGACGTGCTGCGCAGCTTCGGCAACGGGATGGAAGACGAATCTGCGCCGTCTGATGAGGCAGCGAGCGCGCTCTCGAGCCGCCACCAAGCTCAGAACCCCGAAGAAATCTCTTGCGAGTAAGGCCCCCTGGGGAGCCCGGGTGGTGCACCAAGTGCTCCGCGATGAGAACCTAAAAACCGCGAGTATCTGGTACGGTCAGTGCCAGACCATCCGCGGCTCGACTCTGTATTTTAAATTAAACATTGCAATCCGGTACGGGTATCTCATGGTGAATAAGCGTATTCGTTAATTAATGACCTGAACTACTACCCTGCGCAGCACCAAGCTTAACCTTCCCGTCACAGGGTTATTGCGACTACCGATACGTACTGGTACCGGTACTTCTACTACTTTCGGGTGCAACTGTACAAGGTGCCAGTACCAATATTATCCGCGCCTTGCTGAGGAAATAGTATTAATACCGAAGAATTGCGAATAATACATACATTCATGTTGCTCAGAATTGTTGGTACGGGTACCGCCCCTGCTTTCGTTCGCATCGCGTCGGCCACGGGATAAAACCAAAATGATTCGCCATCTTTATTACCTGTTTCCGCTGTAGGGAATCTATTTACATGGCAAAGTGGGGACATATTGAGGGCTTTTTACGGCGGGAAAGGGAAAGGAAGGGGGGGGGGGGGGGGGGGGGGGGGGTTAAGATGAGACCGGGGTAACACGGAGCACACCAGGTGTGCAGCTGTCGACTGCTCTGCAGTTGGAAGAGGCTGAGGTGCTGGATTTGAACGCTCCAAAGATGCCATGGTGATGTTGGCAGCTGCAATGAGACGGCTGGCTGGGTCGTGCCATGGTTACAGGCCCCATCCATGGCCTGGCCTAGGGAGGCATTCTCGCGTTGCTCGCCCCTCACAGCTTGCGGCTCTTGGTGACGCGGGCCTTGATTCCGGTCTCCTCGCCACCGTAGCCGCCTGCAGGGGTGCGCACGTCCTGCACCTGTCCCTTGCGCCGCACCTGCGCCTTGGCGTAGCCCAATCGGTGCTTCTTGCGCGGGTTCTTCTTCTCCTTGGAGCGGTGCGGAGTCAGGCCGCGGTTCTTCTCGATGTCGCGGCCGATGGCGCGCATGGAGTTGTCTACCTCAGCATCCTTTGTGGGCGGCTGTGTCTCCGGGAACGCGTACTTGCCCTTCCGTGCTGCCAGCTTGGAGCTCGCCTTCTTGACAGCTTCCGAGTAGGTGGCGTCCACGCTCTGGCGCGCCCGCTTTGCCTCGCGGCGCGCTGCTGCCTCGTCTTCCACTGCCTCGGCCGCCGCCACCTGCCGCGCGCGCTTGCTGTCCATCTTGGCGCGCCGATCAGAGAGCGGCTCCCGAGCCGGCAGCTCCGCATCACCTGTGGGAAATGAGGGCAGAGCGGAAGCGGGGGAGAGCGGGGGTGGGGGTCAGTGGCACAGGGCGGGTGATTGATTGTCAGACCCGGATCCGCATGGCCAGTGGACCTCGGGATTGAGGGACAGCTGATAGGGCCCGTCGCCCAGCCATCCCCAGTGAGGGCCAGGGCAACACCACGTACCTGTGGGCACGCCCTTCTTCTTGTTGGTGCCAAACATGTCAGCGCCAAAGCGCTGCGCGGTGCGGCCACCGCCGCCGTCCTCCGCCCCAACAAGGTCCGCCACGTCATCGGCAAAGTCATCCAGCATGCCGTGGCCAGAGAGGCCTGTGCGCCGCAGCACTCGCTCGCGCTTGCGCTCATCCTTGGTGAGAGCCACGCGCACAAAGGCCTCCTCCTCTGCCTCGTCGCGCGCCTCGCGCCGTTGCCGCGCCCGCAGCGCCTCGCGCCCCTCAAGCCCGGCTGAGGTACCACCAGCGCCTCGCACCTCCTCCGGCGCACCCTCCAGCTCAGCCATCAGCTCGCGGACCGTCTCGCTGCGCGCCGCGCGCCGCACCGACTCCTTGCCAGCGCGCTCCTCCCGCCGGCGCGCTGCGCGCGTGCCCGGCCCATCCTCCATCGCCACCGGGTTGAGCCGCGGCGCGCGGTACATGCCACCCTCCTTCACCTCGCCCTCCTCCCCCGCGCCGCCAACATGGCCTTTTCCGCCGCCCGCCGCTGCCTTGGCCAGAGCACCCAGACGCGGCTTGTACTGCAGCAGTTCCTCCTCCCCCTCAGCAAGCAGGCCAACACCACCGCCGACGCTCCCCTTGTCGCCGGCGGCAGCGACCGCCAGCAGCTTTTGGATCTGGTACTCCAGCTTCTTCTCCACGGGGCGGATCTTCTCCAAGTACGCGCGCAGCTGCACCAGGCGCAGGATCACCGGGTGGTCTTTCACCGGCTTGCCCTCTGCCTTCAGCAAGCAGTAAAACACGATGCACTGGCAATAGTGCAGCATCAAAATGTTCTTGGCCTCCAACAGGCTGACGCCTTCCTTGGTGACGCCCATGCCGCCGGCACGTACCTACCAAAGTACCAGTCAGCAGCTCTTAGAGCATCCCCAGCGCGCTGGATGGCTGCACCCTTTCCTAAGTCACATGCAATGCCACGGCAGTGATGGTACCAGGGTTTGCAGGGCAAGGGCGGCTGTACCTCCTCCAGCAGCGGCCCTATGCGGTAGCGCAACTCGCCCAGATGAGACTGCAGTTCCTGCAGGAGTGCCAGCAGCTCGGGCGCGTTGGCGGTCACCCAGGCACGGCGCTCGCCGTCGGTGAGGCTCGCCGGGTCCGCCACGATGCGCTCCACGCCGGGCGCCTTGCCACCCTGCACACACCACCACCCAGTTGGCCCCACTCAGTTGACCCCACTCGACATGGCAACACTGGGCACGAGCAGCAGAGAGGACGTTGGGGAACAATGAGAGAATAAAGCCACGCCGCAAGCCCACAGCGGTGTACCTTTGCCACCTGCTGCTCGAGTGTCATCTCGCCATCGTCCTCCTCCCCGCTGGACGAGGCGCTCGACCCATCGTCCTCCTCCTCCTCCTCCTCAAAGTCACCAGGCTGAAGGTCCTCCGCCGCCTCGCGTTGCAGGCGGACAGCCTCCTCCTCTTCCTCTTGAATGGCGTCCTCGTCATCGGTGAGCTGCGACAGATGAGGGAGTGAGTCACCATGCCCGCACCACGCCCCCTGGGGGCACACAAGCGCTGGCGGCAGCTCACCTCGTACTCGTTGGTGTCCGCGTTGTAGTAATCGCGCTTCTTCTTCCCCCACTTGACCTTACCGGCGCCGTCCACCTCATCCTCCTTGTCCTCCTCCCCGTCACTGCCAGGGGCCGTGGTCGTCTTGAGCTTCTGCCCCAGCAGCTTTGCCTGCTTGGCCACTGCAGTCACCAGTCCACAGAGGCTCAGGGTACAACGGGACAGGTAAATGGGATAGAGGGATGAAAAGGTCTGGGCAAGTGTCAGAAACATCATGGGAGGCTGAGATGGGGGGCGAGGGGGGGAGGCTCACGTCGCCCGATCATGCCGCCGTCCTCTCCCTCAGCCTCGGAGTCATCGTCCGCTTCCTCGTCGGAGTCCTCAGAGTCGCCCGCATCGCTAAGTTCGTAAACCCCCTCGTCAGACCCGTCGTCCTCCTCCGAGTCCCCCTCCACGTCGGATTCGGACACGTCGAGGCTGAGCTTTTCCTTCTGGCGGTGAAAGGTATCGATGTCGTCGTACATGTCGGCCGGCAGCCGCTGTGCCTTGCCGCCGGCGACGCCCTTGCTGCCGCCGCCCCGCCCCTGCCCTCCGCCGGATGCCTTGCGACCCATAGCGACTCCCTCAGCGTAGACACGGCCTGGGCTTCCAACTGTTTCTGTTTTGACGCGTGGAGGGGGGAGGGGGGGGGGGGGAGGGTGAGGGGAGGCGACGTCTGCTGTTGTGGTATCCGGCGGCGCGCCGTGGGACTCGGCGTCGTCTGGCCGACCCCCACACGGCGCGACCCTGGCCTGCCGCCGCTGCGCGCCGCCGTCCTCGCGCCGCCGTTCGTGATGGGTTACACGGGCGGGCGGTTTACTACACGACGACGAGACGGGCGAAAGGCAAAGTACAGGTACTACTACTACCAGTACGGGCCTTTTGTACTTCACACCAGTACGGGCTGCCGTCGCCTCGTCTGCTGCGCAAATAAGCGCGCGCGCTAATAAATAATATGCGCCGGTGATACGTACCACTTCTGATCCCTAAAACCCCTTTATTTACAGCTATAAAAATTGTGACCCCTGAAATTATTTCAGACCCCGTGAGTAGCCTATATAGGCAATTTTCTTTTCAGTCCCCCCCCTCCGGACGTCCTGAAAACATTTCTGGGGGGGGGGGGGGGGGAGGTTGCGGAAAATTAAGGCTTTTCAGGCCTGAACTGGGGGTCTGAAGAGACAAACCACGTATGTACAACCTCGCACAACCTCGTAGCAAGTATCACGGCAGGGTGGGCCGGTTGCCACCCAGTAAAGGCACCCCCGCCCCCCCCCTCCCCCCCGCCCCACACTACCCCGCCCGATTACCTCGCCATGGAGCAGTCGGCCGTGGAGGGAGACGCGGCACCGCATGTCGTCGACAGTGGAAACACTATCCCACAGCTTTAGGGCGGGGCTTCCGCCGGCTTGAAGCAAATCTGCTCCTATATATGCCGACGCGTGCGCAGGGGCGAGGAGCACTCGTCGAAACGGGGTCCGCTTAACCGCGCTTAACGACTACCAGGCGCGAGTAGTCGCCTGTATATATCGCGCCTAACGTTAGGCGTCACAGTACTTAAAAACTTGGCGGTAAGGATGAGTACGGCAGCGGAGCCCTGCATCAAAGTACTATAGCGAGTAGCGGGTACTCGGTAGTCACGAGTGCACAAAGTACGAGACGAGTACACGAGTCACTGTACTTTACGGGAATCGCCGCCCTTCATATCTGCTATTAGGCGCGCGCCTCCTCACGAGTACTCGCGGAAGATACCCGCGTGATGACGAGTGATGATGACGAGCAGGCGGGGCAGTAGGGTACTGGTCGATACACAACAAAGGCTGCAAAAATGCATTACACGGTAGTCACGGTTGGTTTTGTGATTTAATAAAGGTGAGGTGCCAGGCTGGATCAGCGGCCAATGAGCGTCGAGCTTCGGGGTGTGGTTAAGCGGACATGGGCGCGCCTACTCCTAGCTGGCAAATTTAACGTCAAGGCACCGGACATTTTCGGATTTATGGCGGAGGGGTCGGCAACTGCATAAAGTATTAGGGAAATACTAGAAATTTAATTACAATGGGTCTACTACCGCCCCCGGCCCGTGCCCGCCCCCCCTGGCCTGCGGCCGGCTGGCTCCGCTGCCGCCGGCCTCTTCCTGGCGCCGGCACGTGGTGTTATGCCCGCTGTCGGCTCGGGTGCTGACTGCCCCTTATTGCCTGCAGCTACTTCTGGGGCATGCTATTCATGGCAGCTGCTGCCATCTGCTGCGCCCCGCGGCTAGGGAGCTTGTTTGACGGGGCTGGCATGATGCCGCCGCGCGCTCCCGTTGCGCTTGCTTCCTCTGGCGTCCAGCCTGCATCCTCGCAGTAGCGTCCTGAAGCGCCGGGGATCCAGCCGCACGGGGAACATGAGCTCGTCGAGCGAGCGGGGGAGGGGGGGCTGTAGCCGGTAGACAGGTCTTGCACCGGAGCGCCATTCTGGTCGATTCCGGACTGCGGTAGTGATGAAAGAAAAAACACTTAGTCGCCGACACTCGCTCGGGCAGCGACAACGTCAGCAGCTAGCTACACGATGAGCAGGTAAACCGGCCGGCAAGCGCACCTTTGCACTAGGGATGCAAAGAACCCTTGCTGCATGCGTCGGCTTCATCGATTTAAGCAAGGCAGCTTGCTCCTCCTTCACGGTCAATTAGGGTGGGCAGACGGGCCGTTCAGCTTGACCAGTCAAAAACGCTCGACGTGTCATCGGCGCTGACTGTCGTGAGGTAGTAGCGCAGGGGCGGGCCGCGCGGGACAGGCGGGGGCTCGCGTGCTCCTCTCGGCAGCATGATATCTTCCCACGACGCGTCATCCGTCCCGGCAGCGGCATGGAAGGTGCTGACGGAGGCCATGGTGGCACGGGGGGCGAGCAGGGCGATCTGCTCTTCATGCGAAGCGGTCAGCATAAATAGGCGAAGAGGAAGTGCCGAAGAGTGAAAGCGCGGCTGGTGGCTCATCACGTACTTTATATCATTGCATCAGTCTCGAGTAGTAATGGTACCTCGGTACCCGGGGCGTCACAATAACATAATCAATGACACTACGATGCATCTGCTGTTGTATGTAATGCACGACGCGTTTCACATTAATCTTATTGCTGAACAGACTACATGCAAATCATCATACATACCACAAATGACATGAAATTCACAAAAGTACAGATGTGTATAACGGCAAAGACAAATGCAAACTTTTGTGTCAACATCGGTTGACAATGCTTGCTCGCGACGATACTGCAGTACACCGCGGCATCCATGCGTAACATTGACCCATGTTGTCAGTATCAAAAAAAAATGTTGTGAGTGTGTCAGGAAAATTTGTGAAGCAGGCATGCGCGCAATATGTGCAAGCATAATGCACATTGGCCATGTTTCGTAAGATAGTATTGCTTAACATTACATTTGGAAACCCCAGACCCAACCGACGCCTATATGTATCATGCGCCTGCCATACTACGCAACTGCTCCCGCAACATATGGATATGCTCAATTCACACACGCCACGGTTGCTACGTATATGCGACTACTGCATGGCATCAACACCGCCATCATCCTCATCGAGGGCGGCGATGTCGTAGGCATGGGAGTGCTTCAAGTAGGAGCACCACCCGTGCCGGGCTGCACTATCAGCATCAGCGCAAAGCGCAGGTAAGTGCAGGAAAGCAACAACAACATGTAAGATGCTTCAGCAATAATATATCACACAGGTGGCCCATCATCTGATCATCTGCCTCGGCACAGCGTCACCGGCGGCCCTTTGCCGCCGCCCCCTGCCAGCAGTGCTGCTGGCCTCTGTCCATGTATATGTGACAAGTCTGCCATGCACAATCCTGGGCGGGAAGACAAAGTCCTGCTGGAAGACAGTGTTGATAGGGCCCTCCCACAGTCCAGTGCTCATAGGCGTTGATAGCACGCATCTCCAACTGCAAACACAACGGGAGGCGAAGTCATCGCGCTGTTTTTGAGGTGGCGCTCAGCGACAACGAAATAAGTTACCTTGACCTACAAGCTACGGGCAGCTACGGAGGTATTCTTCGCAGCCTTCATGAACATCGCGGCAGCAAAGGACATCACTCCGTGCATGAATAAGTTGCATGACGGCAATTTCCCGATGGATAGAACTGCATGGCAACCTTGACGCATTGAGTGCTCAGTGCATGGAGCATTGCAAACATGGAGATCAAGCAGGGCTTCCGCAACGGCAGCAACCAACAGCCCCAGCACCTGCTCAAGTCCGGCAAGGTGATGCTCTCCAGGACTGGCCAAGTCACGACGCGCAGCACCTTGATCGCGCACCACCGTGACATGCATGGACCAGCCCATCGTGCACAGCCCCACCTGCCCAAGGCAAAGGCGTGTGCCGTGAAGGCAGAGATGGCAGAGAAAGCGGCAACGAAGCGAAGGAAGATGTGAATGCATTAATTACATCTAGTGAGCGTGTCCCTTCCCCTTCTCGCCCTTACAGAATTTGCCATAGACAGCTATGTCACATGAGCGGCAGGTGCTCGGCTCACCGCTGCCCTCAGCCCCCCTCACCGATGCTGAACGCCTCGCCTCCCGCCTCCATCGTTGCTTCGCGCCCCGCCCTCCTGTGCATGAAGTACTTCTTTTCATATGGCCCGCACTTTACCGCATCCCACCTGTCAATGCTGTCGTAGCTTTCAGAACTGCGCCGATGTGCGGGGCGCTGAATAGTCGCCTTCGCTGGTGTTGTCTGAGATACCCGCTCACTCTCGCTCCATGCGCTCCTGCCACTCCGTAGCGCGCAACTTCCGAGCGCGCTCACCCAACTCACGCGCACGCTCTGAGCGCACAGCTCGGAGCGCCTACTGTTCCAGCTTGTCTGCCTCGCTCTTGCCCGGCAGCGCCTCCCACCGGAATACATAGCCACCCGTCTCTATGGGAAGCGGTGGCGGGATTGGTGCGCTGAATCCTAGCCCATCACATCGCGCAGAGCATCGCTATCGTCCATCGGGTCCATAAAATGCGCCTCGCACAGCGCATGCAGCTCGCGCATTGCGTATACTTTGGGATCATCGAAGGCAGTGAGGAAGGGCCACGCCTTTGGATCACTTGGGCCCACTGAGTAGCCATTTGGCAGCTCCATGTGGTGGCCGTGGCCGTTCATGCGGTCGTACATCGCCTCGGTCACCGCCGAGACCAACGCCTCCTCGCGTACCACGGGTAGGCCGTCTACTGTGGTGGACTTGCCACACTTCCGGCAGAATTCGGAGGCGGCGGGCTGGTGGCCGAAACGGCCAGAACGCACCGAGCGCAGTTCTCGCGTCGCGCCATATCGTTGGGGCGCTGCGTCGGCGCAAAGGATTTTCAGCCTCCAACCCGCTGTAGCATCAACGGACGATGCGAGAGAACAACGGAGGAACTCAAAAATCCGCCACGGCAACGACCTCAGCTTCCCCTCCCTCTAGCGATATCGGGTGCGTGTCGGGTGGGATCGGTGCCGAGATGTCTCCGATTATGTTTGGCGTGGGTGGGCTGCAGTGAGTGAGTGGGGCAAAAAGGGCGGCGTCCGTACCTGATGCATCCGAGTGCACAGCCGATGTTGACCACTGTGGGCACCACCTGCCCGACAACCGCCAGTAATGTGTACCCATGGGGTAAGGTTTGCGCTCCGGGGGGCGTGATGCGCAGTAGCCGCGCGCACTGGGGGCAAGCGCGCTATGTGCAGCTCGGGGTGGGTGAGGAAGTTTGCTGTGTGATGGACGCGGTGCGCGCGGCCCGCATAAAGGATTCTATTATAGTACAGCAGTACTAGCGCAGTGTGCAGTGTGCGACAGTGTGCGCCGCAGTGTGCAACAGTGTGCAGTGTGCAGTGTGCGACAGTGTGCGCTGCAGTGCGCAGTGTGCAGCAGTGTGCAGTGTGCGACAGCAGCGCATAACTAGTTCATGCACGATATCCCGGTACTGGTGTGAATTACAAAAAGGGCAGTTCCCCAGAATTAGAAAATCAACACAGCAAGCCGCCTAAAAGCGGCCTGGTACTGGTACTGGTATTGGTGTGAATTACAAAAAGGGCAGTTCCGGTACTGGTACGCCGTCATATCACGTACCATTTGCGTACGGGTACTGCTATGGCAGTCATGGCGGCGCGGGTACTCGCGACCACCGCCGAGATAAGCTGACTGAAAGAGGATGTAGGCGCGGTAAGGCGCGGTAAGGCGCGGGGTGATACGGAATACAGTAATCGTACAGTAAAATTGAGTACGGATACAGTACAAGTACCGTGTTAGGCGCGGTTAGGCGAACCCCGTTTCGACGAGTGAGGGGACGCGACTTCGTCAGGCTTGAGCAACTGGCATGTCAATCTTGTCACACCCGGTACTTGCACCACCTGTGCCAGTCCGCCTTTGAGTACGAGGTGTTGCTGCCCGCCGGGATAGAGGTAGAGGGCTGCCGCAAGCTCTGCAAGCCATGCATGTTGCAGATCGCCGTAGTGGGCGGCGGTTCGTCTGGACACGGTGCGCCCCCGGCAGAGAAAATCCTGCATTACAACAACTTTAAGGAGTTTCAGCCGGCCGCACCCGTCCAGGCGCAGTCAGAACTGCCGCAGGCACAGTCAGGAGCCACGACCACCACCGGCAAAGGTGGATGACCGGTGCGTTGGGGCGGCGCCGGGCGGAACCCCACGCCGCACTGATGGAGCGCATCGCCGCCCTTGGCACGTCGGGATAAGGCTGCCACCATGGGGCCATGCAGCTGCTGGTCATATGAGTAGTGCGGCAGACCGGCTTCCTCAGCCGCATGATGTCGCCGTCAGAGCTGGACCCTTTCTTGGAGGCCATGGGCGCCGCCAACATTTCGGCTGCATTTTCGTTGCTTGGTTTGGACGCTTGCGACCAGTCTATACATCGCGCATGGAGGTTGCGATCGTCCAGATGAGTATATGCTCGCGGATTTTGGCGGGTTGAATATGGCCTTGCTGCAGAATGAGGCCCCCCGCGGCGTTTTATTCCGCGCAATGGGTTGTCCTACCAAAGCTGGTGCAGGAGTACGGGCCCGCCCTCGGCCCCTTGTACGAGGCGGTCCGCGCCGATGTGTCGTCAGTGGCTACAAGTGCATTGCCATGGGCGCGCGAGACGCGCCGCGTATACGAGATTGTACGGGCCCTCACCACGTTACCGCAAGCAAATGTGCGGCGCGCATGCGCCGCATACGGGCACGCCCACGACATCTTTGAGTTAGTTACGGTCGGTAATGCTACGATCACCGCTGCACCGGATCCATCAGCTGGTACTACGACCCGTACGGCTACGAGCACTAGCGGAGGACTGCGCGTCACCACATCTCCGTTTACGGCCACTCCCCATGGAGTTGGTATACTAGCGAGGCCGCCTCTGCTGCCCAGCAATCGCTTCCTATCGGTGGTACGAGCACTGCCAATACCGTTACTACATGCGCTTCTGTAGCTCTCAAGATACCGCCGCCCCGCGAATAAGTGGCATCCCCTCCGTGAGTGGCAACCCATTCCCTTCTAGAACCGCAGCCACACGGTACTACTGCTGCGCCCTCGGGTACGGGTAGGTACTGATGCTGCCTCCGATGATCAACCCACGACCATGGTTGTCCAACGCCACCTCAGCCGTGCGATTCGCGACTTTGTGGCCCTCGCTCTTGCCTTCCAACGTATGGGTGCCGCGGCCTCGCGACTTGATACCATGCGCTTGTACATCGTGTGCTGGCCGGGCTCCCTATCGCTTTTCCAGTCGGATCACGAGCCAGCCTGCAAGATTCCCCATGCTGCTTATTCGGCCGCCGCTGCGCGGGTGCTGGGCCTTTGCCCGCGCGGGGGTTCCGCGCTTGTCGTATGCCTGGCCCTACGTGTGGTATTGACCCCTCATGGCTTCGCTCCACGGATGGCTCGAACCGGAACGCTACGGATTTGTCGTGGATCATCTACCCATCTGCCCCGTCGCGAACTACAAGCACCGCATGCATACCCCTTCGAAAAAATTGCGGGCTTCTTTGGCGATTGAAGCGGGGGCGGTGCTCGACCTGGACCGCTCGGGAGTCGGCGACTTGACCCTTGAGACGAGTGGGCTGCGACCACCGGACCGCTCGCGGCCGTCAGATTTGACGCTGGCGGGGTGGGGGGGCATGCGATTAAGTGTTCGATTTCGCATGGGTGCGCTGTCCTCCTCGACCCCCACTTGGGGCAACGACCCCCGCTGGTGCACCCCGGGGATCGCGGCGACCCAAGCGGAGCACAATAACAAGCTGGCGGTGGACCGGGCATCTTCCGCCCCGGTGCATGGTGTTCACCGGTACTACCGTTTTGTGGTTGAGGACCGCGGCCGCCTCGGAAAATCCGCTTTAACGGTGGTCTACATCTTCGCGGTGTTACTTGTTGTGCGCAACTTCCCTTGCGATCCTCCCCCCTCGACTTCTTGCTTCCTACTTCGCGGGCAGTCCGTCCAAGCTCTGCTTCGGAACTTTGTTGCCAGCCAGCCCGCCGAGTTCCGCCATCACCTGTCGCGCACGCGGCGGGGGTTGTTGCAGCGAGTCTCTGCTTGCGTGCATGGTACCTTGGGCGGCATTCTCTCTGCCGGAGTGCAGACGGCCAAGTTTGATGCGTTTGCCCGTGCTCATTCCGCACCCTC
This sequence comes from Tetraselmis striata, assembly GCA_006384855.1. NCBI lineage: Eukaryota > Viridiplantae > Chlorophyta > Chlorodendrophyceae > Chlorodendrales > Chlorodendraceae > Tetraselmis > Tetraselmis striata. Next base: position 39,360 of record VCJN01002459.1, read on the forward strand.
TTCTGGTGCTGCTTCCACCGCGCAATTGTTGTAGCGTCCACTATAGTGGACGTTTCCTATTGCCTTTGTGGGTGGTTTCCTGATCGCCTTTTGCAGCTAGCTCATGTAACTACAATACCGCGTTGTTCATGCCTTGTCCGCTCGGTTGAGCGGGTCTTGTACGCGAGAAGTCCCGAGTCGATTCCTTGTCGATATATTTCGGCAATCTCGTCGTTTACCCGGTTGATGCATTAGCCCTTCGGGGTTCGAATGAGGCAATGGTCTGCGGGCTATGCCAGACCTACGACTGCAGTTGGCGCAAGAGGTCAAGTGCTGGGGCGGCTTCGGCCGGTGTCCCGGGGCGAACTTTACTTTAACTTTCACCGCGCTGTTATCGTCGCTTCCCAACTTTATACCGGCGGTACTACAGGGTACTTTGCGAGGATGGTCGATCTGACATACAAACATAAGTACAGGTAGCTAGTAGATCATAGATGATAGCAGATACGCAAATAGATTTTGTCTGCATTACTTTTGGTATCAGCATCACGCTTAGATATCGTGGTCATGTCGTGTTCTGTCATGCTGCTGATCATCTGAATAACGCGAACGACTGCGGGTACACGTACCGTGGGGCTAGAATCGCGCAGCATATTACGATTATCATAGCGGGCAGCATGCTGCGCAAGCAAGGCGGGGCGGCGCATGGCGCATGCTGGACTCTACGCATGTGCCCGGCCACCCTCGCCATAGACGTCATCCTGGAAGCAGACGCACGCGCTGGAGCGGGAATCCTGCCGAAACTACTGCCACTCGTGCCGTTGCTTGCACATCTGCGACTGGTTTTCGTCGCGCTGGGAACCCCCCCCCCCCCCCCCCCCTCTCTCCCCCGCCGCCTCGAGTTCCCCACCTGGTACGGAGCTGAAACGGCGGGCAGCCCCATCATATAAATCGCGCCGCTCTGGGACGCGCCGGCAGAGAGCCGGGGAGGCGCTGCTCGGGCGACAGCGGAGGCCCGTACGCCCATCTCGGCAGCATGGGCCAAGCCAGCGAGTTCTCGTCGTATTTGCAAACCTCGCGGCGGCCCAGCAGCGCGGCGCAGCAGGTGCTGCTCCCAGCTCCTACCGCGGCCCACGGTGCCAATCAAGCACCGCCGCATGGGGCGACAGTCAGCCAATGCAGGCGGGCGCGCGTCTGGTCGGTTTTGGGTGGGCTGCGCTCCCTGTATGGATGTACTTGCTATTGTGAGATCATAGCTTACACACCATAGCTTGGGGGGGGGGGGGGGGGGGGGGGGGGGGCACTACCACACCTGTCTGCCAATCTTTGCTCGCATTCAGCTTCAGCAGCCCAGAAAGCCCACGCCGGCCTTCTCCCTTCTCCACCAAAGCATGCACAATGCCTATATGTTTTCCTTACCTGGATGCCTCCGTTTGCGTCTGCGCAGGCCTCCCGCCCCGCCACCGCCTCCGGCCATGGAACAACAGCATCTGACAGCCAGCAAAGCAAAAAAGACAAAGGCGCGGCGGCACTGGAGCTGTGGAACAAGTGGGGCCCCTGCCGCTGTCTGCCGCTGGGACAGCTGCACGCGCTCGCCTCGATGGCCTGAGTTGGGCATCTCTGGGCCCCTCCGCTGCCTTGCCGCACACAGATGGGCGCAGGATGCGTTGGGCCCGCTCAGCTCGGACCCCACCGACTCGGAGCTCAAGCAGGTGCGGGCCCATCCCATGCCACAGACCCGGCTAAGCAGCCCCTATGCTCGCCTGCTGAAATGACGCTGTGGCTGGCTGTGGCGCGCAGAAGAGCAAGCGGCTGCAGGGCGTCATCCGCCAGTCAGAGCGCCTGTCGGCTAGCGTGTCGCGCCGCATCAGCAGCATGGCGGAGGTGCGCGCGGAGATAAACGTGCTCAGCGAGTCTTCCAGCGCCGTCGCGCTCACACTGCCCACAAAGAGCGCGCGCAAGACAGTCATTGCCAGCCGCTCCTCCGCGCGCTCCTCGGTGCGCCCCCACCTGGAACTGCAACCGCTGCCGCATATCCATCCCGCTCATCGTCCATGTGCATCGCCCCACTGGGGAGCGTAGCATGCTCGGCTTAGCGCTCCCTGCTGCTGCAGATGAATGACTTTGTGAGGGCGGAAGGGCGGCGGGAGGCGGCGGTGAAGGAGCCTCAGCCGTCGGACTCGCCACGGGGGAGTTGCTACGGCGGAAAGAGCGGTGCGCTTGGCCAGGTTGCCGCCGATCGGCCGCAGACGGCGCCCGCCACTGGCCCAGTGTCCAGCCGCGACCTTGTGCAGATCACCATGGAGCGCGACAGCCTGCGCACCTCCTTCCGAGCCGCGCAGATGGAGACGGCCATCCAGCTTGACGAAAAGGCGGAGCTGCTCGCCACGATCGATCTGCTGCGGGCCAAGCTCCACGCGCAGGTGCCCTCCTCCCCGCCCCTGCCATCCTGCACCGTGGCAACTCTCCCCCTCCTGCACTGACGGGCAGCCGCTGACCGGTGCGGCATCTGCGGCGCCTGCGGCCGCAGGACACGCGCGAGATCGAGCACCAGCGGCGCCTTCAGACCTATGACAAACTGGAGCCGATTTTCAATCGGCTGGGCGAGAAGTTTCAGTTCAAGTCGGCGGACGAGGCGAGCCCGGCCTGCCTGCCAGCACGGCCCTCCCGGCCCCTCCGCCTGCCCGCCGCTGAGATGTGGGCACGCTCACGCTCCGCACGCGACTGCAGGTGATCGACCGGCTGGAGTTTCTGGAGAACGACAAGCTGGGCTCTTACAACCAGCTGCTGGAGTCGCAGTCGGAGATCACGCGGCTGGAGAAGGCGCTGCGCGATGCCAAGCAGGCGCAGGCCACCAGAGAGCAGGAGAAGGAGAACGATTTCCAGGCCAAGGTGGGAGGGGGGGGGGGGGGGGAGGTGGCATTTGCCGCGGCGGAAGGGGTGGGGTGACAGCTGCCCCCCGCGCAGGAAGGAGGTCGTGGTTGAGGCGCCGATCCCTGCTGCTGCAGATGTCCAAGCTGCAGAAGCGGCTGGTGGAGGCGCGCTCCGAGGTGGAGACGCTGGGCATGGAGCTGCGCGCGACGCAGGCGCGGCAGGAGTCCTCCCAGACGTTGTCCAACTCGGTGATAAACCTCTACAACAAGATGCACGACAACAGCGAGGTCCGTGCGCCCCGCCCGCCACGGTCGTTTCCCCTTAAGGGCGTTGCCATCATCGCGGGTGCGGTGCGCAGGGGGCTCACAGCCAGCGCCGCCGCTGCTGCTGCTGCTGCTGCAGGTCATGAAGCAGCGGCCGGTGTCGAAGGACGACCTGCCTGTCACCGAGCCGCTACACATGGTGCAGTGCATCTACGAGCTGATGCGGATGCACTCCGTCACCGCCACGGGTACGCGTCCGGACATTTGCGCCTGCCGCTGCCGCCGCGTTCTGCTCTGCGCGCAGGGTGGATCCAGTTAAAGCGCTGCCCGCTGCGCCGCAGGGATGATGTTGCACGACCTCTCCCAGGTGTGCAACCGCATCTGGGCAACGCACTTCAACGAGCGGAGTACCATCAAGGGTGCGGCAGCACCGCCCTGCCTCTCATTTTTTGCTTGGATTCGGGGGCGTGCGGTGCCGGCACAGTTGCCACAGCATCCCGCAGAGGTGGCGCTGAGCCGCCCGGCCGCTGCTGGTGGTTTGATGGCAGGTGACATCTTTGCGACGGTGCTGGCGCTGGAGGAGGCGGCGGGCATCATCGTCAAGAGGATCTCGCGGCTGGAGGGGCGTCTGCGCGAGTCCAACGCCAATGTGAAGCGGCTGTCGGAAGAGAAGGGCAAGGTGCCTGGCCCTGTCCCCTCCCCCCCCCCCCCCCCCCGGCCGGCGCACCTGCACCCTCCTAGACGATCTGCCACCCCGGCAGGCCCTACCTTCCGCGGCGCTTCCTGGTCGTGAATACTTGTGTGGAGCTGCCCACATCGCTATCGCCGAGGCCCAGCGTACATGCGGTCCTACCTACTTATACACATACTCACACACTCACTATACTATATTCATATGTATATGTATACCTATACATATATGCGCTATACATTCTCTGCCCGATTATTTCATCAAGCCCCACGATGTTGTAGCTGCCGCCCGATGCGCCTGACTCGCCCGATCTCCACACTACTGTGCACCCAGATGGAGCGCACCGCCAACGCGCTGCGCACGGAGCATGACCGTCGGGACCAACTCACGCGGCAGAGCGTTCGCACCGTCAAGCAACGCACCCCGCTGCCCGGCGCCAAGTGCCCCACTTGCCATGAGGTGGTGGGAGTGCCGCACCGCGGCGAGGCCGAGCGCGCGAGCACGGCGAGCGCAGCAGGCATGTCAAAGGGTCGCACTGAAGGGGGGCAGCCGCCTGTGCGGCCCACCACGGCCGATGCCGCGCCAGGCCGACCCGCCACGCCACCCAGCCGGCCCGTCACACCCATCACGCGGCCATCCACCGCTAAGACGCAGGCCGGCGCCGGAGCCACGCCACGCGGGGCAGCGCTCCGCGGCAGTGCGGGAATGTCTCGGTCCGTTGGGGCGCCCAGTGGTGGGCCGCGCGGGGCGCACTGGGAGGCCATTGACCGCGCAGGCGCCACGGGAAGCATTGACTTTAGCTCGGAGGCTTCCGCAATGCTCGAGTCATCTGCAAGCTGGGCAGAGTCGAGTCCGGCGCGGCGCGCAAGTGTTGCCGCCCCTGGCGCGCTGGCCGCCAAGATGTCCTCCGTGTTCCTGGAGGTGGATGCGGCATCCGCTGCAAAGATGGCCAAGAAGCTGCAGCTCTAGCCAAGATATATGTACCGTTCACCCCCCCTTCTCAAGACTAACCTCTGCCACCTCAACATCAGCTTAAGGGATGTACCCTGGGATATGTCGATTCGGAACACATACCAACATGAAGACACGTAGCCATGAGCAAGCCAGCCCCTGCATGTCGGCAATGATGATGGCAAATGCAGCAGGTGTGTGGAGTGTTTTATGGGGATTCCATGCTGCGTATCTACTGCGCCATGCCCGGGTGTGGTATCATCCGAATAGTACAGAGCAGAACACTACATGATTGGGCAGCAGATCACCACTACTTTGAGGGCACATTTTACTACAAAGGAAGGCTACAAAACAGATAACTGTTGCATAGTGCTGTCCGGATGTCATCGCTTCACGGCAGGTTGGCAGAGCTCAGCAGATGCTGGTAGTGCTGCATGTTCAATCCCGTGGCTGTGCACGTTATTCAAAGCCACGCACTGTGGTACTTCAAAGACTACATGAATATGTCTGGAGTTCCTTGGCTCTGTAGCAACCGACTCCAGCAGACTCCAGCCATGGCAAATCAGCGAGCGCCATGCGCATGTCATGCCATGCGAGAAATGTTTTCACCACTGCTTCGTGTTTTTTGAATATTTATAGCTGATTCAGTGTATCGAGTCATTGGAGCAGCAGCAATCGTAGGTTGTCGTATACAGTAAGCGAGGAGGCAGCGGGGCAGACCTTCACTGCTAGTAGATCTAAACCGTAAGTGGTATAGCATTTGGTTTATTGTTTATTACACTGTAATTAGTAAAGGGTGATATGCGGTTTTGCGGGTGTAGTCGAGCACCCCAGCGGACTTTTGCGCATGTGGGTGGTCAATGTCGGATGGCTGACACGACTCCTGTGACGGCACCAGTACGTTGGATTGAGCCTCGGAGCAATGCCAGCCCGCCCGGACGTCGGCCTGCATGAAGGTCGCATTCGGTGTCGAGCACGAGCTGCTAGCGGGGAAAGTGGGGGGGGGGGGTCGCCTAATGGCTCGGAACGACTCGCGCATGCGCTCGTCGGGGCCGCATCCGTACTGACGACACACGGCAGTGTACAACGCTAACCGTACTGGGCGGCGGGCGGTGCTGTCAGCCAGCTAGCAATGAGGAATATGTGCACTAGACCACACACCATGCGCGTGCGTGATGCCGTGCGCTACTTGGCACGTCAGGTTGCAACATTCTGCTTGGAGTGTCGGCTCTCGGGTGTGGCGCTATGGTTGGGTTGGGAGCAAAGTCGCCGCTCTCAATACGCCATATCGCGACATACTGACGTGGCAGTCGCTGCGTGCTGCCGCGCGTCGGCCAGTGCCCACCCGCCATATCCAGCCATGAACGGACGACGGGGTGTTGTCACTATGGCGCGAGTATCGTCTTCCAATGAACTATGAATACATGTCTACCTGTGGACACTTGGAGCAGGTAGTCCTCGACCCTACTGCGTGATGCGTCTCAGTCGCTCGGGGCCGGCGCCTCATCGGGCGGGGCCGATTGGGTGGTTTCGGAGCATGTACTGCTGCCCCGCCGGACGAGCATCGAGAACCGCAACAACGCGAGGCATGTGCAGGGTTATCGGGCGGCGGCTGATGCCCGAAATTAGCCGACATCAAGTATGTAAGAACGATGTCAGGGTGAAGGTGTGCTATGCCGCTTTGCTATCACGATTTGCGAGGCCGCTCGATTTGCGCTCGGAGGCGGCATGTCGAAAGAGGCTAAATGCCATGAGTGGTTTCGGAGCATATTTTGCGCATGTTCTCCACTGCTGCGATAACTCGCGAGCCCCGTGCGGTGCTTTTGGGCGACAGCCAGTGTCTGCACGCCATCCGGCACGGCGTGATATAGCGCCGCTGTGCTATCATGTTTGCTATCGTGCGGCTGCGCAATGCCGCTCAGCCGGCATTGAAGGCGTCTCGGCGGGTGCTGAGGACCGGTATACCAGTAGTTTGGAGCATATTCGGCGCGCTTAAGCGAGAATGCGCTGCCCCGTATATTGCATGAGCGCCGTGATGTGGGTAGGCCATGACATTGTGACAGCGCGGCCGCAGTGCTCTCGTCTTGACTGCCGTGCGGGTGTGCGAAACCGGTCGGCGACCTTTTTGCGGCATGCTCCCGACCAGTGGTTTTGGAGCATGTTCGGCGCCCGGGAGCCGTCAGCCGCTGCGATAACATGCGAGCCGCGTCTATTGCTCTCGAGCGGCGGGCAATGCATGTCTGCCATCCAGCAAGGATATGTTGCTGGCACATATGTGGCGAGGCACACTATATCAAACGCAGTGCTTCACAAATTTATAACCGCGCCGTGATGCCGCCTTGGCTACAAGGTGGCTGGGCTATGCCGCCCAGTGAGCGCTCTGCGCGACGACGTCAAAACTAGTGGTTTCGGAGCACGTGTAGCACCCCGGAGGGCTGAACCGCTGTGAGAAGATACATACCGAGCGGCGGCGGTGCGTATCTGGGTACTGTACTATAGCGCAAATCATAGTATCGCGACAGCACCGCGCCCGTGTTGCCGTATTTTGGATGCCAACACCTGCTGGCGCGGCTACTGCGCGAATAATTCGTCAGCTCGGCGTGCGCGTGTCGGCGACGACGTCACGTCGACCGACGAGCAGGGTTGGCATAAGGTTAGCTTGCACGGCGTCCCGGCGGAGTGGCCATGAACCGTCAATGGGGGCGCTAAGACAATGCGCACATAGGGGGGTGGGGGGGGGGGAGGGGTATGTTATGCGTGCGGCCAGGATTTCGCATGCGACACTGCTTGCGCGGCTAGTGGGCCCATCTAGCGAGGCTGCTGTGGAGATGCAATCATGTCCCAATATAGCGCACTACAAGTAATGAGGCTGGGGCGCTCCATGCTATTATCTCAGTTATAAACAAACCGCGCAAGTATATACACATATCGATGATAGCGTTTGCTGACGATAATTTGGTATGTCAGCAAGCAGCAGTAACCGGTTCCGCAATGCCGCTTGAGGATTATATGCCAGCCGCCGCTTACTGGATTGCCAATATATGTCACATATGTTTATATATTCTGCTATGCGCGGCTTCCTTTGTAGTGGCAGTCGATTGTTACGATATCAAGCATCAGTAGCAGTGCTGGTACTAATACTTGATTATTCAAGGAATAATAATGAATAATTCCGTCTCAAAAACTCCTGCTGCTGCTGTTGTATGGACAATAATATACATGATGATACCAGTGTGTTGTGGGCAGCTACTAGATTACGCAACAACATCCATTTATACAATAGAAAACTATGAGCGCGTCGAACAGCATGATGCGATGCAAAAATCATCGTCATCAACTTGCAGTATATCATACAGCAGATGCGATAGAATCCAACTATATAATATTCATGATAAAAGACATGTATATATGCGGAGCACGCGCCGCAGTCACGAAGCTGCGCTAGCCGGTGGCGGCTAGCACCCGCGTTGACATGATCGTAGGGGGCCTACTTTGCAGGAAATAATACATTTATAAGGTCAGTACTACAATATAGGAAAGAAACCATGTGCTAGGCCAGAAACAATGTGCTACGCCAGTCATGATTATATGAGGAGCACCATCTCACTTGATCAGCTATATGCACCAGCAATGACAACACACTCCACGAGGTGGCCATATTATATTGCTGCCACATCGCATGTGTTGCTGCGAAATGTCGCGTCTCTTCAATAAAAACATAGTTGATGGCTTTACAGTAGTACTGCATGTGCAGCTCTATTCTTGGCTTAGGTGTTAGTACATGTAGAAGCTCACGACTAGACCACTTGCTTTGAAGTGACAATAACACTATGGAAGCCGCATATTGTGGCACATAGCGCGTCCTTGCGTGACTACTGACGCTATCTGACAATATATTGTCAACCATATCCATACCTAGCTATCTATGGACGAGATGTCTAGTATGATTTGCTTGGCCTACTTTGGCCTATATACTGTAACTACTGCAACATCCATTTACACGTCATATTACGTGGGCAGAGGAGTGGTGACATTATTAATACGTACGTGCGCGGAGCCCTGATGGCAGCAGATTAGCTGCGCTCTCACTGTAATGCCCAATGCTTGAACCATTGACGCAAGAGAGGGTTGGACACACCCTGCCCGTACGGCTGGAAGGGGTGGCCAGGCGGCATCGCCCAGTTCCAGGTGCCACTCTATGCTTGCGGTTGAGCAGCCAGATGAATGTGCTCAGTCATCGCTTGCACCATTGCATGGTGCGTGCTTGGCTTTTAAAACACACAGAGCTCTGCACACAAAAAGCTGACGGTAGAAGGATCGTCGTGCATACAGCCGGGTGCGCAAAGCACCGCCGATGATGACTGTTGCTCTGCGAGGCAATAGAGTAGGCAAGTCGCAACAGTTGCTATGTGGTCCCAGGTCTGGTCAACATCTGCAACGACTCAATGAGCAACATATGCCTGCCATGCTTCTATGTCAGACTTGCTGATATAGAGTCATTATTTGCAGCGCTGCGTGTGCGTGCTGTATCATTTCTTGGCAGTGGCATATACACAGTTTGGGCACTACGCTACAACTGGATCTGCTGGGGCAGCGGGGCACAGGAGAGGCAGGCGGCAAGGTCTTCCCGCTGCAAAGCATAATCCTATCACAATGGAGTGGACATTTTAAAGGCCAACCTTACTAGTATCCCCATTGCAGTATCGTGCAACGGGGATATATAGGTTAATCCTCCAGAAACAAAATAATCACCGTTGCAGTCGGTGGAGGGTGGCACACAGCACCCGGCCTGCCGCTCACGCCTGGCCTCAACGCCTAAGGCGGCAGATGCTGCCCCGCAGCAGGTCAGCTGCGCAGGTATCCGCTCGGACGTCAGCGGGTGCAGCAGTGGTGGCGGCAGCGGGTGCGGATGCCTTCACCCGTACAAACCGTGATGGGCTGCTTTTCTGCCGCCTCAGCCGGTGCCGCCTGCCGCCTCAGCGAGCTGCCAGCTGAAGTGCTTGAGGGGGCAGTCGGCCCCGGGCTCCTCCGCCATGTGCGTGCTACAAGCATGGTGATGCGCCCACCACATCGGGTGCGCCATGGCCCCGCCTGATCCCCCCTCGGCCAGACTGGTGTAGAAGCGCGCAAACGCCTGCCCCTGGCTGGCGCCTTGGATGCGCAGGTCGGTGTAGCAGTGGCAGTGGTGCGGGCAGGCGTCCGCAAAAAGGCCGCGCGGCGCGGGCGCGTCCGGCCCGTGGCTGCCCGCCAGCTCCTGCCACAGGTGCGCCATGTGCATTCGGCCCCGCGGCGAATCCGCGGTCGAGTTGTGCGCGACCCACTCCAGCTGCCACGGGTCCGCCACGCTCTGCAGGCTGAAGGTGGGCACCGGTGAGAAGCGCAGTGCGTGCTGCGCAAACAGGCACTGGTACGCGGCGGAGGGGCCCAGCGCCGCGGCGCACTCGGGGCTCACCGCCGCGCTGCTGTTCAGGTGACGGTACAACCACGCCATGCGCGCCGCATAGTCGTAGTCGCCCAGCCCGCGGTGACTGGGCGCCGGGAGAAGGAAGAAGCCCGAGTCCACGAGCGCCGCCACACGGATGTCTGCCGCGTCGGGGCGGCCCAGTGCCACTGCACGGCCCTTCAGCGCCTCCCGCCAGGCTGGCGCGTGCAAGTGCACGGACAGCCCGCCTGGATGCGAGCCAGCAGGGTGAAGGGGGAGGGGCTCAGCTCGGTAGCATACAAATGCCCCCCCCCCCCCCCTACCCACCCCCGGTACGATACCTGCGCTGCAGCCCGCGATCACGAGGTCGGTGGCGTCCTGCAGCCCCTGCTTGTCCAGCAGGTCCTGGATGAGCTCCTCCATGATGGCCTTGCCGCGGAAGAAGAGCGACCGGCCGCGCACACGAACATACCGCTCCAGCGAGGAGGTGTAGCTGCTCGCGTCGCAGTTCTTCACGTACACTTTGTTCCAGTCGTGCGCCAGCGGGTTGCGCTCCTCCTCCGACGACAGCACGCCATACAGCTGGCCCAGCACGGCGAGCGACTTGAGCGGCCCGCTGCGCGAGCTGCTGCCGCTGGAGAAGCTGCGCGTGTAGCAGCTGCGCTGAAAGTCCTTCACGCCTGTCTCCTCCCAGCGCGTGCACCAGTCCCCGCCCTCGAAGAACACCACCCATTTGCGCGCCACCGCGCCGCGGTGGATGTAATACACCGGGCGCGAGCCGTCCAGGCACAGCCCAGCCGGCCCGCTCAGCTGCACGCGTGACATGTAGTCGCCGCTCATCGCCGCCGCCATGTGTGGCGACCGCGCCGCCCCGCTCGGCCTCTCCTCCTGTCTCAACTGGTACACGGTACCATCACAGGAAGGCAGCTGCGCGGCGGAGCACCGATGCAGGGCAGGAAGATTGGCCGGTGCAGAAAAGGGACTTTAGTGGGGAAGGGGGAAGAAAGGATTCAAAGGGGTAGATGGGGGGGCGGGGGGCCAAGGTGCACAGTTGCTGTCCCGGTGCATTTACGAGGCAGTTCTTTGCATGGAGCGAGTCAGGGGGGAGTCAGTGGGGGCGGGGGTACTTACCCCGAGGGCGGCGACCGCCAGCAGTAGCACCGCCACCGGCCGGGAGCAGCAATAGCACGGGCGGCCCATCGCGCTAGTGTGTGGCGACGCAGCGCTGTACGTGGTTGGCGTCAAGATAGAAGCCCGCTCGCCGCCGCCGCCGCCGACGGCGGCGGTCCGACAGGTGGACGCTGCCTCTGCTGAACGAGCGTAGAAGCTATCGGGCCGGGTTGGCTCCAAGCCGCTCCCTCCAATCAGGTCTAGCAAATTTCCGCGCCACCAGAGCCACTAGTAGGACTGCGAGTGCGACCCGCGTATGAGAGTAGTGCTCGCGCAGTGAATAAGACGGTTTGAGGTTCAGAGCGAGATGGGAAGCTCGTTGCGAAGCGCTCTTCGCTTCTCCACCAGGCCTACATGTACCCCGAACACCGTCAGGCGAAAACTGAGATGTGGGACAGTGGCAGGATGGAGCGCCCTGCCGAATGTTGGGAGTAGCGCTAACCGGGTTGCAAGTGAGCCCGTCAAGCGGTACTGCCAAGCAGGTCGGTTTCGCTGACGCCAGAGGTGACGAGCAGTCGCAGCACCTCCGCCGAAACGCGTCGTGATGTGTGCTGCAGTCGGGGCGTCGTCCTGACCGCGCCCGCGAACGAAGACATGCTGGTAGTACTGGACGAAGTGCGGCAAATACGGGAAGTGCGGCAAGAAATATCACGATGATGTGCAGAGTACATTGCGCAAGGTCTGCGCGCAGCTGTGTGCTACTGGCACAATTAGTAATGGGTATAGTAGTGCCGTATGTACTGCTGGATAGAATTAGCTTAACTTTCCGGCCAACGCTAGATTGGTGTACCCGGGTTCACTAAACAGATACATGTCGCCGACCGGCCATATAACACTCAAGGTTTAATCGTTTTTCCTCGTCCTTCCAGTATGTTGATGCTAACTCATCTCTCTAGCTGCGGTAGAGAGTACAAACCCTAACAGGGTTTCTGGACCGTCATCTGGAAACCCTAAAATCGGGATATCGGCCAGATTTCGGCGATAATCTCAGCGAAAAACTTTATGCGCTGATTCCTCTATCACCCAGGGGGAGTGCCGCACCCAAACCACCATGATTCCCGGGCCTTTTGGTCCCTATTGGCCATGGAAGATGGGATGTTGGTACAGTGGGCGGGGTGGCGGCCATCGTCGGGGTCGACGGCGGCCGATAAATTATCGACAAAAGACAGAAAAATGCAAAAAAATACGTAATAAAAATATTTCTGAAAATGCAAGACGCTCATATAATGATAACCATCAATGCCCAGAAAGATAGGATTACACAGAGGGATGAGTTTACATGTCCAGTACACGGTTGGTGTTGATGGTGGGAGGGTTGGCGGGTCCAATCTTGGCCCATCCATCCGCCTGCATGTGGGCTGCAACATGCCTGGCGAAGCATGGGCGGGTGCAGAAGGATGAGCACACAGGGGGGCCGCAGTCAGAGCAAATGCTACGGACCAGGTTGCGGCGGCATTCCACACACTGCCTACGCTTGGCGCGTTCTTTGCCATCCTTGAACTTGCTGGGGTGTTCTCAGGGTTGGGAGCGGAGTACATCGTAGCTGTGCGCTTGGTGCCTTTTGTGCGCCAGCCCTCATCAAACGCGCGGGGCACTCCAGAGGGTCCGTCACCTGTCTCAGTATCAAAGGGACTAGGAGCACTGCAATGAGAGCTCTTTGAGCTGCGGGTAGTTGCACGGCTGCGGGGGACAGGCGAGGTGATGTGCAGGCCAGATGCAGAGCCCGTCATCTCAGCCCTCCCCTCCGCAACCAGCGCGTCCGCCATGGCGCACTTTCACTCATGACGCGTCATGTCCTTGTTGTTGGTGAAAGAAGTGTAGCACAGGTAGGCGTTGGATTCGGCCACTGCAACGGTGTACAGCCAGAACCGGAGCACAGCACTACGGGAGCCCCAGCCAGTGGCAACAGAGTGGGGGCCCACACTCAGCTTGTTGTTGATGTCCACCGCGTTGAAGTGCTGCCGATAGGTGGCGTGGCTCTCCCGATGCTCCACCTCGTAGCGGTACTTGTGTACGCGGCCGTCCTTGTACTTGGACTTCAGTCGCTCCACAGGCGGCGTGATAGCATCACTGCAGCATGTATGCACAAGGAGCATGGGTTGGGTATCCTGCCAGGCGGAGGCATAGACCATGCAGCGCTGACCAGTAGTCGTTCAGCGCCTCCACCCAGTCCTGGCATGTCTCGCTGTACTGGCTGTCAGGCAGGTCCCCAGGGTCGCCCCAGAAGCGAAAGTAGGCGCGCCACTCGTTGAAGCGGCGCTGTGTCATCAGCGCAGCGAAGCCATAGCGGGTGGGCAGCGCCTTGATGGAGGGCACTGCAGGGTTGTCCCATAGCTCCTCCAGCGACACCGTCGAGTGAAGCGTCATCGCGAGTAGAACCGCCAGGAAGACCTTGAACTCCACCAGGGAGAAGGGGACGACACTTCTCCCCCCCCCTTCTCGGTGTGGCGGCGCTGGTTCATGGCATCGACGGCGCGCGACATCGCGCCGAGGGGGAACCACTGCCAGAAGTGCCATGCCACGCCCGCCTGCGCCGCCTCACTGTGGTTGCGGCGGTAGTGGCCGGAACGTGCGTGGGGGGTACGCTCTGGCCTGCTCACGCTGACAGCGGTAGCAAGAGGCGGGTTCCCAGTCAGGCGGCGGAAGCTCGGTGGGGGTGGGGCGAGGGGTTGGTGCCGCGGGATATTCGTCGGGTTCGGCGGAGTCACCAGCGGGCTCGGCATCAGCGTCCGCAAACGCATCCAGCAGCTGCTGGTTGGCCGCCTGCACCTCCTCCAAGTCAACGGTGGTCGGACCCACCCGCCTGTGCTCCGCGGGGGCCGCTGCTGGGGCGGGGGGGACGAGGGCGGCAGCCTTGAGGCTGACCTCACGCTCTATCTCAAGGTGATCTTTGGCGAAAGTGACGCGATACCACGCGCCAGAGTGGCCACAGACGACGCCGCGCAGCGTGACACCCGCCACGGGCTCCCCTGGGTGGGCAGCAACCCATACCTTTTTGGCGGCGTCGGTTATATCACTGAAACGGGCAGTAATGGCCGTTCCGAGGGGCAGCCGCATGGTGGGCAGGTGGTGGTGGTGGCGGCGGCGGAGCCCGTGATCTGCTGGGCCCATCGCATGCGCATTGTGGGTATATGGCCCACCCCCGCCGCGAAAACTATATCCCAGCTGCCTTGGGGTGTCAGCTACGAGGCCTGACCGTTGGTTACGGTTGGGACGACCTCCGTTGCTCAGAAATTCTATTTAACTATTTAGTGCACCTAGGTGCACTATAGGTGTACCGGGTTTCACGTCCGTTAGCCGGAAAGCCACTTAAAGAAAGCCATGTGATAAGTTCTCCCCCCACCCACCTGCTGCCTAGGTGGACCGACGACCTTCCTCGGCCCTTCGAATCGCGAGCCCTCCGTCCGCCTCCAGCCCCGGATGGGGATGGGGGCGGGGCACGTGCACGGGTGGCACTTTGGTAGCCTTGGACCCGGCCGTGCTGTCACTGCTGCGGAGGAGCAGTGCGAGCTGGACACCGGGGTCTTGTGTCGTTGCTCGTCCGGTCAACTTCTCGTTCGCTGTTCGTTGAGCACCCTCTCCCTTCCTGTCATGTCGGCGCTTCCACCTCACATTCGGCCTAGTGCCGCTATTGGAGAGGCCCGGGATGTTGTGATGGGGAGGGAGTTCTACGTTAGGTGGAGGGAGACGCGACCGAGCTGGCAGCGGATCTGGCGTTGGGAGGCCCTCGTCGGTTACCCGCCCGTGGCGCCCCGTTCTGGGTTAAAACTCCCCACTTCCGCTCCTTGCTGCGAGACCTCTTCGAAGCCGCTTTTCTGTCGGCGCCTCCACCTCACATTCGGCCTAGTGCCGCTATTGGAACGAGTGGCCCGGGATTGTGTGCTGGGGCGGAGAGCGTCCCTACTGCGTGCATCGGCAGGTGGCGGGTGGCGATGCATGGTCGGTGGCTGCCATGGCGGTTTTCGCCTCAGGTGGCCCATAGCTGGATTTCCTTCTGGATTTCTGTATGGATTTCTTGAATGTTGCATCTAACACATGTAATCACATAAAATTAGCTAATTTAACCGACAGATATTGTTATGACTTTTCCCCCATCGACCCCCGGCTGCTGGCTGTGGCGTGGCCGGTGGGGGTTCAGCACGTGGGGCGTCCTCCGGCACCCCTAGGCCCCTCTGCTAGGGCGCCTGCCGTGTAGGCCGCGGTTCCGGCGGGGGGCGGTGGTGGTGGTGGTGGGCGCGCGGCGCTGCGGTAGGTGGCGCGCGCGGGTGCGGTCGTCGACGCCCGGCGGGGGCGTTGACTGGCAGTTCCGGTGTTGCGATGGCGGCTGCGGCAGTACTTACCAGCGGCCCGCCACCCTGTGTACGCACGTGAACCACGGGATGGAGTCCGACGGGGTGGAGTCCATGCACCTCGATTACGCTGCGACTTTCGACCCCTCTGTGTATGTGCGGTGCGCCCCCCGAGCCGGCTGCCCGCGCTCGGGCCACCACGTGTTCCATGGCGCGCGAGCGGCGGCCCGTGCCGCCACCTGCGAGTTCTGAAACCCCCTTACCCCCCCCCCCTCCCACGTCTCCACCCCCCGGTGTGGCTCTCCCGGCGTCGGCAGTTGGCGTGCGGGCTCTGCAGCGCCAGCACCCGCCGGCTGCTGTCTCAGCCGCCCACGATGCCATCCCTCGCGGCCACCGCTCGGTGGTGCGCTAACCGCGACATCTACCGCATGATGCCCCGTTTCGCCGCTGCGGGGTACGGCTGTCGGCGTTTGTCCCGCGGCTCGGCCTGTCCTCTTCCCCTTGCTAGATCGTACGCTGGCCTATGCTAAGTTGCTAACCGCTTTCCTCCTACCGACGACCGGTCGTTCGGGGCCGAAGGCGCTGTCTGCGTGTTTGCGGGGCTGTTACCGCGACCCTACCCATCCAGCAGCCCTCTAGTTGTGCGAAAATTGACGGAGCGGCGAGTGCGGCTGTGGGAGGTGGGGGATGCTGTGCCCGCCGGCTTCTCGGTGTGCGGGATGCAACAATTGTGGCTCGAGTCGCGAGATGGCAGCGAGTTACACATTTATCAAATGGAGGCGGGGCCGTTGCCGGCGGACACGTCTCGGAGTGCCCGCCGGCGGAAGCGCCGGCGGTCTGCGAGGGCGCGGACGGCTTCTACAGAGGCTACGGAGGGGGGGCGCCGATGCTGCGGCGGATGAGGTGCCGCCGGCGGTGGTAGATGCTCACCGCCGGGCGGCGAAACTCACCGCCGCGCAGCGCGCTCGCCAGGCGCTGGACACCGCTGACCTCGGTATGGTGGTGCGTGTCCAACGCCGTTGTGGCGCTCCCTGTCTTAGAAGCCCTCCATCCGCCTCATGCTTCCACCGACCCGGAGTACTCCCCCCCCCCCCCCCTCCCCCCCCCCCGAGGATCTGCCGTTTCGGCGGCGGGCGCCGCCGTCGTGGAGTGGCAATGTGGATGAGGTTGGGCGGCGGGGGGAGGATCAGAGGCGGGTTCTGCGCCGTGCTCCATGCATTTTCGCTGGGCATGTGGACTGGTGGCGTTGAGAGCACATCAGGGGCCTAGACGTACCTTCGTGGCGCCTGTGGGTGAACCGCTGCATGGCGGGGCGGTGCCACTCGCGCACGGCGGCTTTCTTGGCAAGTGGCACCGTCTTTGCGCTCGACAAGGACGACCCGGCCGCGCGCGAGGAGCGGGCGAAGAGCGGCGAGTCGCTGCGAGTACGCCCGCTCGGAGTCGGCTCCGTGCTGGTGCGCAAGCCTCCGCCCACGCTCTGGTGCATGTGGGTGCGGATGCGCGGGAGGCCATGGGCCCGGTGTAACGCAGCTTTTAGTCGGGAGCTGGCTGTGAGACGACGTATATGAGCGTGCGGGTGGCGCTGCAACTTTTCGATCGGCGGGCGTGGTACGGGCGCCGGAATGGGCCATTACTCTTGGATATTCGGAATGCCTTCAATGCATAGGTATGAGGTATCCCGGGGTGCGATACTGTACGGCTCGCTTCAGCACCCGCGTAAGGCTCCGCATCAAGAATCAATAAAAGATCGAATCATGGTGCACCAGACAAATCGTGAATCGCACCAAGAATCAATATTTAGGCGCGGAATTTACTGGTGCACCGATATTTATTGGGCTGTAATATTCGGTGCACCGATATTTAGGCGCGGAATTTACTGGTGCACCGATATTAAGGTACCGGTATTTACTGGTGCACCGATACTTCGGTGCCGACATTAACTGATGCACCAACATTTAACCGCATATTTTACCGATGCACCAATATTTATCTGCGTAATTGAATCAACGACTGGTGCACCAAGAATCAACCGAGAATCAGCCACAGTGGGAGACATGTGTCATCGACGGCTTCGGTCGTGACGATGCTTAGAGAGGGTTGTACTCATTGATGATTCCCGCGGACGAAGGGGGAGGGCAGGGGCCGCAATCTTTTTCCCAAGTTGTATGGGATTGGTCCCATACATGCTTCTTAGTACTTAGCGCATCACACATGCTGCAGTAATGTGGTGTGCGTCCTGTCCACTTGATGCATGGATCAAAGTGTAATAATAATATGATGATGAAAGCCCTTATGTAATAAAAACTCCTCGTACTTGTACGAGTAATCATAATATGATGATGTTAATTGAGGCTCATTTTCATCGCATGAACTTGACACAATTTCCTTTCTTCCAGATTAACTTCAAATTCGCGGAGTAAAATCGATTAATACTGCATATATCACCTCTGGTGCACCAATATTTTCGCATAATTTTCTGGTGCACCAATATTTACACACGGAATTTACTGGTGCACCGATATTTAGACACGGAATTTACTGGTGCACCGATATTTATGTGGTGGATTTACCGGTGCACCAATGTTTAGCAACCCAATTAAATCGATTAAAGATCGGATCAACTGGATCATGCACCAATTCTTGATCTTTTTTTTCCGTCATGCACCAATTCTTGATATTTATCTCCTGAGGCTTGATGCGGAGCCCTACACCCGCGTCTACATGGCCTGACCCCTTTTCCGGATGTTGTACGACCGCCCCAAAGACATGTACACTACGCTTCAAAATTAATGGTAAGCAAACAGTACTCCGGGGGTAGTGGGCGAGTATTTTGCGATTCCGAAACCATTACGAAAACACCGCGAACCTGGGACGCGCGATGACCTGCCGGTGTTTACCTAACCCGAAATGTCCGAAAACAATTGCTCAAATCGTAGAATTTAGGTGGAAATATATGACATCTATGACGGATTTGGACTTAGGGGGTTTTTTAGGTGCTCTTACGGCGCGCGCCTGCGGCGCGCGCCGTAAGAGTTGGATACATGCTTTGCCCCACCGTGTAGAGGCAGTCGTGCACTACCACATGCATCGGTCGCCAAAATTTTCGCGGTCTCGTTACACAAAAAATGGCCGCCTACGCGAGTACGTGCATCGCGACACGTGTAACAATTAGGTAACGCGTATGTACGCGCGCATTACTAGCGGCAAGAAGACGCGATGCGGGATCGCTCGCGGTGCCATCTGAGCACATGGATGGGCAGTCGATTGCTACAGAGCCATGCCAAAGACCCGCCACACTTTGGCGCCTAGGAATATTTTTCTGATTATTTGTGCTAATGTAAACTCAAGACTCGCGAAATTCGTGTGTGGTTTTTACATCTACGTACATCTCAATGTACAAGGCCCAATCAATTCAATGTAAAATATGGGGCTTGTAGCCAACACTCCTACCCAAAACACCCCCCTATTATATGTGGCGCATCGAGCTTCGATTGCACATGAGCACGAACCCTACTCCGACTAGGGTTTGCCATTTATTTTGACGCGTAGTGTATTGACACGCGCCGGATCATCCCGGTACTTTGCGCGCCACCCTATAGTCCCGTATGGGTGTGCGTCAGGGTGATGTATGGTCCCGCTATATATTTCTGCCTTGCTATCGCGGATCCGGTGCAAGCGGTTGTGGCTCGTACCGCCGCTAGTGCTTTCAGCCAGGGTTTTGCGGAAGATTGCGGCGCGGCTAATGCCGCGGCTCACGTCATAAATTCCGCGTGTTTTCGGCGAGTATTGTACGGAGCTTTTCAAAGTCGGACTTGTGGTACAAGACGTTCGTCACCTCGGTAAAAGCGAGGCCGAGTTGCGGGCAGTGCGGACGAAGTTGGCCCCGGAAGGGTTTCGTATCCCGGCCGATGGCCCTTTCTTGAATAGCGCCATGTACGAAAAAAAAACGACCTGGGTGCTCCTATTAGCCATTACCGCGGGAGGATGAACTCTGCGTTAGGGCGGCGCCGGGAACGAACCCCACGCCGCACTGTTGGAGCGCACCGCCTCCTTTGGCGCGTCGGGATACGGCTGACACCATGGAGCCATGCGGTTGCTGATCGTATGCGCGGTGCGGCATACCGGCTTCCTCAGCCGCAGGATGTCGCCGTCGGACCTGGACCCTTTCCTTTAGGCCGTGGACGCCGCTAACATTTCGGCTGCATTTTCGTTGCTTGGTGGACGCTTGCGACCAGTCTACATTGCGCATGGAGGCTGCGATCGTCCAGGTGAGTATGCCCGCGGATTTTGCGGTTTGAATATGGCCTTGCTGCAGACCGAGGCCCCCTGTGGCGTTTTATTCCGCGCAATCGGTTATCCTGCCAAAGTTGGTACGAGAGTACGGGTCCGCCCTTGGCCCCTAGAACGAGGCGGTCCGCGCCGAGGTGTCGTCCGTGGCTACGAGCGCCATGGGCGCGCGAGACGCGCCGCGTGTTCGAGGCTGTACGGGCTCTCGCCATGTTACCGCGAGAAGATGTGCGGCGCGCACGCGCCGCGTACGGGCACGCCCATGAGATATTCGAGTCACTTACGGTCGGTATAATGCTACGACCTCCGTTGCACCGAATCCATACCAACGGGTGCTACGGCCCATACGGGTACGAGCACTAGCGGAGGACTGCGCGTCACCACATCTCCTTTACGGGCACTCCCCCTAGAGTAGTTGTTACTGGTGAGGCCGCCCTGGAGCCCAATAATCGCTCCCTATCGGTGGTACGAGTACTGCCAATACCGTTGCTACATGCGCTTTTGTAGCTCTCAAGATACCGTCGCCTGGCGATTTATAATGGCACCCCCTCCGTCAGCAGCAAGTCATTCCCTACTAGAACCGCAGCCATGCGGTACTAAAGCTCCGCCCTCGGGTACGGGTACGGGTGCTGCCTCCGATGATCAACCTACGACCATGGTTGTCCAACGTCACCTCAGCCGTGCGATTTGCGCTTGCATGACTTCGTGGCCCTCGATCTTGGCTGACAGCGTATGCGTATGTGTTAGCTATACGCGTACCGATACGTGGCTGCCCGATATCCATCGATACAAGTACAACACGATATTCCGGTACTTGGCTGCCCGTGTACCGGCTATATGGCTATATATGCGGCTGCCCGCAGGTATATGCCATGCTCGGACCTTTTGTATTGCTTTCAATATGGGTGCGACGGCCTTGCGATTTCATACCTTGCGCTTGTACAACGCGTGCGGGCCGGGCTCCCTATCGCTTTTCCAGTCGGATCACGAGTCAGGCCGCAAGATTCCCCATGCGGCTTATTCGGCAGCTGCGCGGGCGTTCCCCGCTTGTCACATGCCCTAGCCCCACTTGTGATACTGATCCCTTATGGCTTCGCTCTACGGATGTCTCAGACTGGAACGCTACGGATTTCGTCGTGTATCATCTGTTGATCTGCCCCGTCGTGAACTACAAGCACTGCGCATGCATACCGCTTTGAAAGAATTGTGGGCTTCCGTGGCGATTGAAGCGGGCGCGGTGCTTGACCGGGACCGCTCATGAGTCGGCGACTTGACCCTTGAGACGAGCGAGTGGGCTTCGCCCAGCAGATCGCTCGCGGCCGTCATATTTGTCGATGACGGTGTGTGTGTGTGTGTGTGTGTGTGAGAGAGTGTGTGTGTCTATGTTGGGGGGGGGTGTGGCGGCGTGCAATTATGTGATCGATTTCGCGTGCATGTCCTCCACGACCCCCACTTGGGGCAACGACCCCCGCTGGCTTGCTGCGGCTGCACAACACTACAGTCATAGAGGGGTGGATATGCTGGCCACCACATGGTTGGATTGCCTTGATGATGAGTGTAATTTGCTAATGGTTCCAAAAAATTCCCCGCCCCCTCTCCGTTTTATGCTTGCATAATATGGCAGGGAACACCCTCCGGCACGCACACAGCCATGCATTTAAATCGTTAAGAAAACTCATGCTAGTGGGATTTTTTATATGTAGTTGAGGGCATGTTCTACTAAGTACTGTCAGACTTGATAAAATATAGTTGAGGGGGGGGGGGGGGGGGGGGGGGGGGGGGGGGGCGCTTACAACATAGCAACAAATCGGAACTGCCTGTTAATGCTTTATCGGTCCTTTCCGTGCATTCTCTTGACTACGCTCTCCCTGTAACCAAAAAGATATTTATCGGTCCTCCGGCCCGTAGTGGTATATTAAGGTGGTATGGTACCAGGGCTGCTTTGCTGGATGATGACGATTTTTGAATTTTATAAAAGATAGTATTTTTGAATTTTCGAACTCCGCTGCGCGCTGTGCCACCAGGTATTTACCGGTAGCAGGCGGCGTAGTGGCGAGGAGGTTCGCAGGGATCAGCAGGGAACACGCACCCCACTAGAACCTGCTCACTGCGCTCCCCTGGCGCCTCTCTGTAGCCAAACCTTACACATCCGCGGCTCAACCGTGAGGGGATACGGCCGTGTCACCACGTGAGGGTTGTTCATCCTGCTCAAACTCTCTGGTCTCGGCAGCCAGCTAGATCCCCCCCCCCCCCCCCCCCCCCCCCCCCGGCCCCAAGCGCGCCTCGATAATATCGTAGGCCGCGTTCCGGAGGCTTTGTTGCGGCTACAACGTTGCGGGGCTCAACAGCGGGAGCGACGGCACGCCAGCCCCCATTTGCCCGAGCCCGCACCCCTGACGGCGTTGCATTTTACCGCTCCCTGCTATCTGCGGTGGTGGTCACATATCAGCAAGCAGGCAACGACCCGCGATGGAGGGACTGGAGGACCGGATCAAAGCGTGGAACCGCAGCTTCGTCGAGGCGAACAAGCGGAAGCCTGGGAAACGCGATCTGAGCCCCGGTATCGGTGCGGCCCCGGCACACTGCCCGTGTCAGCACACCCCCCCGGCGGGGCTGCGGACCTGCCGCTCTAATCCCCCCCCCCCCCCCCCCCCCCCCTCCTCCGTGCGCGCTGTTTGGCTCCGCGCAGAGCGCATGCTGGCCGAGTACAAGCGCAGGAAGAGGTACGAAGCTGCGGGTCAGGCGGAGGGGCGGCCTGCGCCGGTACAGCGCAGCTATCCGGCAGCTGCACATGCAGCAGGGCAGTTGACAAGCGCAGGTGCGGCGCCCCATGCAAAGGATTTCGTGTCACGGGCAGCAGGCGGGCAGCGCATACGGCTGGTGCTGCGCAGTGAGGCTGCCACCAACACTACGCTGTGGCCTGCCCCGCCCAGACGTGTCGCACCACAGCCTGGACCGCTCCCCATCGCCGCGGGCCCGCCACTCCGCCTTCTCGGACGACAGCGAGGACGAAAGGAGCCACGTATCGGCTACCCCGGAGCCGACATGCAAAGGGCAGCCAGGGGCACAGGGCGCGGAGTCGCACCCCGCAACGCGCTGGTGACCTCCCTGTCGCGCTCATCCTCCTTTGTCTCCATTTCCACCACCCCTTCCCTCCTGGGCTGACTTTTGTGATCCGCATCCAGCAGTGAGAGGGGTGGCGCACGCGGGGCGCTGCCCGTCGGCTGCACCGCATCGAGCACAACAGGGACATCACACCCCCAGTGCGCCGCTGCTTCTGCGAGCGGCGCGGTGCGATCAGCACGGAATCCGTTTGCGCGCAAGCCTGCCTCGCAATCCGCAAGCAACCCCTTCGCGCGGGGGCCTGCTACCGGCGGGGCAGCGGGGGCGACGCGCGCTCCCTTGCAGCCAGCTGCTCCCAGGAGCAACACGCAGACTGCTAGCGAGAAGGGGCAGGTCTCCTTAGGGAAGGGGGGCGCTGCCAGTAGCACGCCCGCGCGCCCCCCCGCGGAGCCGGCCGGGTGCTGCCTACCCATGGTTGCAAGCGAGCCGAGCAGCGCCGTCCCGGAGGTCCGGGGCTTTCCACCGGTGCGGGTCGGCGTGCTGCGCGCGGGAGCCAGCATGCAGGCCATTGCCACCCGCCGGCAGCTGGAGCCGCGGGTTGCACCGCCTGGCACATGCGCGGCCGCGCCCCCCGCACCGACCAGCCCCGGTACACGCAGCACTGGCGGCAAAAGCGAGGGCGGGGGGCATGCGCCACGGGAGAGCGTGCGGGAGGCCCACCCTGTGCTGGTTCCAGTTGGCTCGGCCAGCCGGGGAAGTTTCGCCGGAGGTGAGATGCTCCTGATGGAAAGTCTGAGCGAGCGCAGGCGTTACTGCTCAGGAATTACTGGGCGGATGTGCTTCAGCTGGGGAGTGGCGTGACTCCCCCCCCACCTCCCTCTCTGGTGGCTGTGCTCAGGGATGGCAGCGGCAGCGGCTGCGGGTGGGGTGGCGTCCACGGTTGCCAAGGCGCCGCCCGCCAAGATGACCAAAAAGCCGCCGGCGCGTCTGCTCAATCTGAGCAGGTGGGCAGCCCCCCCCTTCCCTTTGCAGCGGTGTCCATCGAGGAGCGAGCTCATGCGGGCAGTTGTTGGCGTTGGCGGGGACCGGTGAGGGCAGGCGGCTAAGACCCGCCTGTCGTTTTGCTGGGCGGTGCAGGCAGGCGGGGAGCGCTGCCCCTGCGGGCGGCTCCCCGGACCCGCAGCTGCTGGACCACAGCACGGCCCAGAAGGGGAAGGGGACCAACTTTGTGCGGACTCACATGAAGGGGAAGCGGGGCGTGTTCTCCTACAAGATGTCAGGGGGTGCGCCGGCGCGCCAGCCCGAGGCCCAGCGACCCCCCGCCCCCCCCCCCCCCCCCCATACACACACCTCATCACCGCCCGCCTGATGCGCGCCCGGGTCCATGCGCAGGGAAAAGCCGCTCGCGGCGCGGCCCCGTCCCCCACCGCGGGGCCAAGACGCCACCCCGAGCGGGCGATGGCGCGGACATCGAGGACGAGTGGTCCGCTCCAGTGGCCGTCGCGGAAGCAGCCCCCGAGGCAGGCAGCCCGCGTCGGCCAGGCGCTGGCGAACGAGGCGGCACAAGCAGCCCCCCGGTGCAGACAGAGGTGAAGGGCGGCGCCGGTATCCCGCGCAAGGGGGCGGGAGGGCATGCTGCTGGCCCATCCAGCGCACCGCCAGCTCTGCATGCTGCTGGGACGGTGCCCGCCGCCAGCTTGCAGCGGCCCACAGGCAGGCTCCCCTGCCATGCAGACCCTCTGTCCCCCCCAGCGCAGGCACATTGCGCAGGCGGGTGACACGCTGCGGGCGCTCTCTGCGCCCCACCGCAGGTGTGGCTGGAGACCACTCGGAGGAGAACCTGCTGGCAGTGCTGTCGGCCGAGTTCGGGCACAATTGCTTCCGGGGGAGGCAGCTGCAGGTGCGGTACCTTCCCCCCCCCCCCCCTCCCCCCGTAGCCTTGTGCCTGGTGCCAGCGCCTTCCCCGCCTGACTGTACGGCAGTGATTGACGGCCGGTGTGGACGCCCGCAGGCGGTGCAGAGCGTGCTGAGGGGGCAGTCTGCGCTGGCCATCCTCCCCACCGGCGCCGGCAAGTCCCTCTGCTACCAGCTGCCTGCAATGCTGCTGCCGGGGCTGTGCCTCGTCATCTCACCGCTGATCGCGCTGATGAAGGACCAGCTGGCGCGGCTGCCCGCATGCCTGCCGGGTGCGATGATCTCCTCCGCAGAGGTGAGCCCCCGCCGCTGCGGCAGTGGCCAGCACCCGCTGCCGGCGCCTTGGGGCGCTGAGGGCCGCTGGGCGGCTGAGGCAAACTTCTCCCCACGGCACAGAACACGCGCGAGACGCTGCAGGCGGTGGCAGCGGGGCGCGTTAAGGTGCTGTACGTCTCGCCGGAGCGCCTGCTGAACCGCGCCTTCCAGCAGGCGCTGGCGCACCTGCCGGAGCTCAGGTGCTATGCACGCTCGCCGGCGTCTCGCCTGCGCCCGAAAGGGCAGCCAGAGCCCGCATGAACTGCCACACCCGTGCTTGACGCGCCCCCTGCCCCGCATGCGCGCAGCATGGTCTGCGTGGACGAGGCGCATTGCGTAGCGGAGTGGGGCCACAACTTCCGGCCCGCGTTCTACCGGCTGGGCCACCTGCTGCGCCAGCGGGACGGCCCTCTGCGCCTCCGCTCCATCCTGGCGCTCACCGCCACCGCGACCCGCCAGACAGAAGCCACGGTGTGCGACGTGCTTGGCATTCCCCCCAGCCAGGTGCCGCCCCCCTTTCTTATGCCTGGCGCCTGGGATGCCCTGCCATGCCCTGCCTGCCAGCTTGACGCCCGGCGCGGCGGCACAGGTCATCCGGGACTGCCCGATGCGGGACAACCTGCGGCTGGGCGTGATGCGGGCGTCTGGCGGCGCCGGCAGCAGCAGCACGACGCACGCGGTGGGCCGGCTCCTATCGGGCCCCCTCAAGGGCGCGCGCGCCATCGTTTACTGCGGCTTCCAGGCCCATGCGGAGCAGATGGCCAAGTTCCTCTTCGTCAACGGCGCCAAGGCCGAGGCGTACCACGCTGGAATGCGCGCGGAGGCACGTAGCGACGTCCAGGTGCGCGCGGCGCGGCCCGCCCGCCTCTCGGGGCTCGGCCCTAACTCACGGCATGGCTGACCGGGAATGCATGCGGCTCCCCCGGCGGCAGGCCATGTTTTGCGCCGGCAAGCTGCGCATCATTTGCGCCACTGTGGCGTTTGGCATGGGCATCGATGCACAGGTGCGCCCCCGAGTCGCCTGGCCCGGCCGGTGCGGCGGTCGGCATCCACGGAAGCGTGGTGGTTATGCGGCCCGAGAGCAGCGCCTAATCCGTGTGGCTGCCTGGCTTGCGTGCGCGAAAAAAAGGTGGACGCCGTGATCCACACATGCATGCCGCGCAGCCTGGAGGAGTACGTGCAGCAGGTGGGCCGCGCGGGGCGGGACGGCTCGGAGGCCAAGTGCGTGTTGATGATGGACGACCAGGCTTTTCTGCGCTTCCGGTCGCTCGCCTACGGGGACTGCGTGGACGCGCCAGCCCTTGAGCTCCTGCTCTCCGAGGTGACTACCCTGCAAATGGGGACCCGGGGGAGGGGGGGGAGGGTGCGTGTCGGCCAACGTGTGCGTGCTGGCGCCAGGTCTTTTCCCCTCTCACCAAGAGGGCGTCCAAGCGGAAGGCCGCCGACGCCAGCAGGCCCGTGTATGGCATCCTCCCGCGTAAGCCGGTGTCCACCAGCACGGACATCAAGGAGGAGGTCATCGAGACGGTGCTCGCATACCTGCAGGTGCCCGCCTGCCCGCCCGCCTGCCTGCCATCCCCCTTGTGTGCCATGTGGGCGGGCGCGCTGACATGCTCCCTGATGGACCGGGTGCAGAGCGCGGAGGAGGCCTATCTCAAGGTGCTTCCCAACACCGTGTCGCGCGTGGACCTCATGTTCTACAAAACAGCGCCAGCTGAGCTGTCAAAGTGCCACCCGATCATCGCAGCCTTCCTCTCCGCCACTCGCGGCCGGGCCAAGAAGAGCGGCGCCCACTCCGCCGCGATGGCGGACTTCTGCACGCACCGCTGTGCGCCGCCGGCACAGGTGGGGCGACCACATCCTGCGCGCCCCCGTGCCGCTGCCCGCTTGTGAAAGGCTATTGGTGCTCATGCCGTCTCTCGCGGGATGGCGGCCCTGGCCCAGGTGGTGCACGAGCTGCAGGAGCTGGCTTCCCTGGGCGAGATCGGCTTCTCCCTCAGCAAGGTCCCTGCGTTTGCGTACCAGGTCCGCAAGCAGCCCACAGCTGCAGTGACCCCCCCCCCCCCCCTCCATGCTCACCCCGCCGCGTTGCCTGCCCAGGGTACGCTCCCTGTATGTTGCACCCTTCCCCTCAGGCTGACATGCGCACCCCGTTTTCCATTCCCGCAGATTCATGCCGCTGCTGGCGACATCCCTGGGCTTGCGCAAGAGATCGCCAGCAGGCTGGAGAGCGTGGAAGCGCAGCAAGTGCGGCGCATCGACGCCTGCTACCGGACCTTTGCCTGCGCGCTGCAGCAGAAGGGCGCTGGCCAGGCTGTCTTTGATACGTCCACGGAGGCGGCAGTGCGGCGCGCCCTGGACCAGTACTTCAAGCAGCCCAGCCTGGAGGAGCTGCAGGAGGCGCCGGGCGGTGCCGCGCTGCCGTTTGAGCCAATGCCCACGCAGATCCGAGGGGATATCCAGCTGCTAAACCGGATGGGGGTGTCCACGCTGGGCCATCAGGACCTATCAGGTGCTGCCTGCGTGGCCTTGCTGCTGACAGCGGTGACATGCCCCCTGGGCCTTGTGGCTGGCGGAACTGATGTCGCACCGTCCGCTCTGGCGCAGTGCGCGCGATGGGGCGGGTGCTGCATGGGCTGGCGTCTCCGGGCTGCAATGTGGACCGCTTCAAGAGCTCTGGCCTGTGGGGCCGCTACCAGGCCTGCGACTTTGCGGCCGTCATGGACGCAATCGAGGCTGAGCTGGTGGGTCTCGCGGAGAGGGCGCAGCGGGCGAGTGCATACGGGCGTTCGGGGCTGACCTGGCGCCGCGGGCTGCCCTGCAGGGATCCGCCAACCAGCAGTGCACGTTTGAGGAGGAGCGCGACGAGCGCGTGGCGCGCAACAGGGAGATGCTAGGTGGACCGCCCCCTCCCCCTTCCCCAGACTCCAATTGCCATGACCCTGCCGGCGTGGAATTCTAAGCGGGACACGCCTTTGCTTGTGTGCCAGCCCGGATGCTCAATGCGGACTGATGGAGCAACTTCAACCCCGTGACGAAGGCCGGCCTCTTCGGGTGTGGGTATATTCAGTATAATACATACCACCACGGGTAGACCATCTATGCGGGTGCCGATGCAGTGCCGGAAGTGACTCCGTTACGGGCAGCGCCAAGGGCGGTATTGCCTCGGTGGGCGAGCTGATCGTTTAACATTGCGAATATATGTACTTATCCCATGCTGGGGCATCCACTACTGTGCCAGGTCTGCCGCGATACACGCCCTGGCAAGGCACACATGTCATTGACATCCGCTACGTGCCAAGCTGCTGCAATGCGCAGAGCAGCTCTCAGCACCCAGCTTCTTTCAGCATTGCACAGCTGGCACTGTGGCCCGCCACCTCGGCAATCTGTGATGGGCGAAAGCCGCTGGTGTCTGGCTGTGCGGCGAGCTGCCTGACTGCGGCGTCCCGGTATGGTCCATCGAGCAGCCACCGGGTTGCCTCGGCGTGGCCCCGCTGCGCCGCCTTGTGCAGCGGCGAGTGCCCCTCTTTCTGCAGCACCGAAAAAGGCGCACAATGCTCCGCCAGCAGCGCCAGCAGCGGCACCGAGCCACCCATGGCTGCCCAATGGGCGGAGTTGCAGCCCCAGTCATTCTCGGTGTCGACCCGGGCGCCGGCCTCCAGCAAGCGCCTGGCGGCCGCCACACTCCCACCAAAGCATGCCAGGTGCAATGGAGTTGTCTTGTCAAACGTGGGGGCCTCCGCTGCGTCCACCTCCTGAGTGGACAGCAGATAGTCTAGAACCTCCAGGCACCCATTCCGCGCCGCCCAGTGGATGGGCTGCCTCCCGTCCCGCCGCTTCCGCTTGCTCACTGGCCGCCTGGCGCTGCTGGGGTCCACAATCTCTACGAGCCACCGCAAGACTACAAGGTGCCCGCCGCCTGCTGCCCAATGCACAGCCGAGCTGCCGTGATGGTCTGTCTGCTCCAGCCACCAGTCGCCGGTAGCCTGCAGTGCCTGCAGGGCCGGCAGGTCCCCGTCCCGTGCTGCAATCAGCCCCGCAGGCACCCGCGGCTTGCTGCCATCATGATGAGTGTTTGCCCCGCGGGCTGCGTCTACTGCCCCGGCGGCAGCGGCAGCCTCCGCCGCGTCCAGCCAGGGAGCAGGATCGACGTCCGCATGGACGGACGCGAAGTGCATGCGCAGGCCCCGCCCCAGCGCGAACCGCTTCTGAGACTTAGCAGGCAGCGCGCACAGAGGGCAGCGTACAAAGCCCGTTGTGACGCTGCTCGATGGCGCTGCCTGCTGGTTGGCGCGCTGTCTCAGCATGTCGTCATAGGCTGTGAATGCTTTCGGCGCTGCTGGGAGGTTGTGAGGGGCGCTACTTCGCGGCATGTCGCGATCCGCCGCGTCCGACGACTCCCACCTCATCCCTCCGCCGCCACGAGTATCCGTAGGTCAAGTATGCGGAGCCACGATTGAGCTTTCTCTCTTGCGTTGAAGTGAGCCACCCCACACCGCTTGCGTGTACTGTTCAATCCCCACAAACCTCGTCTTCACTGCCCGTCCCTTGCGCGTGGAAGCGGCTAAGCTCGTAGCGACGCTACGGCGGCGGCGGCGCGAGGCGGAGCAGTTGCAAGCCGCGAGCCGGTCGTGTTTTTTTCCCCTGCCCTCCGCCGGCTGTAGCGACTAACGCGGCGGTGTAGCGGCACCTCGTACACCTGACGATTACCTGTACTACCGGCGGCGGCGATTCATCAGCATGCTAGGTTGCCAGCCAGCCCGCTGAGTTCCGCCATCACCTATTGCGCAAGCGGCGGGGGTTGTTGCAGCGAGTCTCTGCTTGCATGCATGGTACCTTGGGCAGCACTCTCTCCCGGGGTGCAGACGGCCAAGTCTGACGCGTCTGCCCGTGCTCATTCCGCACCCTCTTTTGGTGCTGTTCCGTCCACCGCGCGCAATTCGCAGTGTGTAGTGGACGTTTCCTATTGCCTTTTCGGGTTGTTTCCTGATCGCCTTCTGCAGGTAGGGCGTTAGCTCATGTAGGTACATATATAAGGCAGTTAGGATTAAATGTCATGATTTAGGCCCCCCCCCCCCCCCCCCCCCCCGCAACTCAACTTTCCGCCCCCCCCTCAACTATCTTTTATTAGGTCAGACAGTACTTAGGAGAACATGCCCTCTGCTACAAAAAAACTCCCACCTACATGACTTTGTTGAACTCCTTCAGTGCATGGCTGTGTGCAGGAGGGTGTTCCCTGCCATATGCAAGCATACAACGGAGAGGGGGTGGGGCACTTTTGGAACCATTAGCAAATTACAGCCAGCATCAAGGCAACCCAACCATATGGTGGCCCTATCCACCCCTCCATGTAGTGCTATGCTCGCGCTGATCTGCTGTATGTCGACACTTTATATATAATTACATGAGCTAGCAACAGAAGGCGATATCAGGAAATCACAAAAAGGACAATCAAAAAGGTCATGTACAACGACTGCGACGTGGAAGCAGTTACATGAGAAGACACAGAATGGGCACGAGCCCACGAATCAAACTACTTGGCCATCTGCACACCGGCAGAGAGAATGCCGCCCAGGGTACCATGCACGCAAGCCGAGACCCTCTGCAACAACCCCCGACGTGTGCGCGACAGGTGACGGCGGAACTCAGCAGGTTGGCTGGCGACAAAGTTCCGAAGTGCCTGAACGGATTGACCACGAAGGAAGCATGAGGTCGGGGCGGAAGGACCGCCAGGGAAGTTGCGCACAGCCAACAGCACCGCGAAGATGTAGACCACCGTCAAAGCGGACTTCCCGAGACGGCCGCGGTCCTCAACCACAAAAGGGTAGTACCGGTGAACACCCTGCACAGGGGCGGAAGACGCCCGGTCCGCTGCCAACTTACCATGCTCCGCCTCGGTCGCCGCGATTCCCGGGGTGCACCAGCGGGGGTCGTTGCACGCTTTATAGATACCGTTGCCAGTCGCGGTGCGGCGGTGAGAGACCTAGCGCATGCCACCATCCGCCCAACACTGCTTAAGTACTGAATTGAAAGTTTCGACCCCAAATTAAAGATCCCCCCCCCCCCCCCCCCCCCCCCACCCCTTCAAAGTTTCTCCGGAAATTAATCCGGTACCTAAAACATAACATTAAATCGTAATTGCCATATTATCTTCACACGCATGCTGCAGCATAAAATATCATTGTCATTCGCACCACCCCCACGCTGGCACGTGTATGATCTAAACGAGTTTATGGGGTTTTTTAACGGACTAAAACTGTCCTAGTGCGACCCGTAACTACGGTATGTTCTTGGTTTCAAGCGAGTAACTGTTACCATCGGGTTTCGCTCGGTAGGGGCTGCCCCATCGCCCGCGAGCCCTGCGCTCCCGGCCGGGAGCTACTTAGGACAGCCACTAGTAGCTCGTCTGCCATCTTCCTGCTCGATGCCTTCGGCAGTAGCGGCTTCGCGTAGTTGTGTGCGCGAGGGTCATGGAGGTTGAACAAGTCCGCACCGAGGTTCATCCACCCGGTAGAGAGTCATCGTGCCGCGCACATGCGTTACAAGATCAAGGCAGCGACAGACAAACCCTCGGTAACGTGGTTTTCTCTACTCCTGCGCCCGAGGTTGTTTTCCGTTTTTGCCTTGGCTTTGCAGCTTGGACGCTTTCGGGTAGATAGCGATGCGCACAGCAAGGAATTGGAGCTAGGGGGTCGGGGGGGGGGGGGGGGGGGGTGGAGTTAGACCTCAACACCCGAAGTCGAGTGGCACTATAGGCCTTCGGGGCTCTCGCAGTGGAGCGCCCTCTCACATTAGTCAACTCTTGAGGTTTAGGTGCGTGGACGCGCTCGGCACCATGAGGTGGACGCGTGCGGCACCATGGCACTCATCGAAACGGGGTCCGCCTAACCGCGTTTAACGACTACCAGGCGCGAGTAGTCGCCTGTATATATCGCGCCTAACGTTAGGCGTCACAGTACTTTAAACTTGGCGGTAAGGATGAGTACGGCAGCGGAGCCCTGCATCAAAGTACTATAGCGAGTAGCGGGTACTCGGTAGTCACGAGTGCACAAAGTACGAGACGAGTACACGAGTCACTGTACTTTACGGGAATCGCCGCCCTTCATATCTGCTATTAGGCGCGCGCCTCCTCACGAGTACGCGCGGAAGATACCCGCGTGATGACGAGTGATGATGACGAGCAGGCCGGGCAGTACAGTACTGGTCGATACACAACAAAGGCTGCAAAAATGCATTACACGGTAGTCACGGTTGGTTTTGTGATTTAATAAAGGGGAGGTGCCAGGCTGGATCAGCGGCCAATGAGCGTCGAGTTTCGGGATGTGGTTAAGCGGACATGGGCGCGCCTACTCCTAGCTGGCAAATTTAACGTCAAGGCACCGGACATTTTCGGATTTATGGCGGAGCGGTCGGCAACTGCATAAAGTATTAGGGAAATACTAGAAATTTAATTACAATGGGTCTACTACCGCCCCCGGCCCGTGCCCGCCCCCCCTGGCCTGCGGCCGGCTGGCTCCGCTGCCGCCGGCCTCTTCCCGGCGCCGGCACGTGGTGTTATGCCCGCTGTCGGCTCGGGTGCTGACTGCCCCTTGTTCCCCGCAGATACTTCTGCGGGCATGCTATTCATGGCAGCTGCTGCCATCTGCTGCGCCCCGCGGCTAGGGAGCTGGTTTGACGGGGCTTGCATGATGCCGCCGCGCGCTCCCGTTGCGCTTGCTTCCTCTGGCGTCCAGCCTGCATCCTCGCAGTAGCGTCCTGAAGCGCCGGGGATCTAGCCGCACGGGGAACATGAGCTCGTCGAGCGAGCGGGGGAGGGGGGCTGTAGCCGGTCTTGCACCGGAGCGCCGTTCTGGTCGATTCCGGACTGCGGTAGTGATGAAAGAAAAAACACTAAGTCGCCGACAGTCGGGCAGCGACAACATCAGCAGCTAGCTACACGATGAGCAGGTTAACCGGCCGGCAAGCGCACCTTTGCACTAGGGATGCAAAGAACCCTTGCTGCATGCGTCGGCTTCATCGATTTAAGCAAGGCAGCTTGCTCCTCCTCCACGGTCAATTAGGGTGGGCAGACGGGCCGTCCAGCTTGACCAGTCAAAAACGCTCGACGTGTCATCGGCGCTGACTGTCGTGAGGTAGTAGCGCAGGGGCGGGCCGCACGGGACAGGCGGGGGCTCCGCGTGCTCCTCTCGGCAGCATGATATCTTCCCACGACGCGTCATCCGTCCCGGCAACGGCATGGAAGGTGCTGACGGATGCCATGGTGGCACGGGGGGCGAGCATGGCGGTCTGCTCTTCATGCGAAGCGGTCAGCATAAATAGGCGAAGCAGCGAGCGAGGCAGTGCCGAAGAGTGAAAGTGCGCGCGCGGCTGGTGGCTAATCACGTACTTTATATCATTGCATCAGTCTCGAGTAGTAATGGTACCTCGGTACCCGGGGCGTCACATTATCATTATAACATTATCAGTGACACTACGATGCATATGTTGTTGTATGTAATGCACAACGCGTTTCACATTAATCTTATTGCTGAACAGATTACATGCATATCAACATACATACCACAAATGACATGAAATTCACAAAAGTACAGATGTGTATAACGGCAAAGACAAATGCAAACTTTTGTGTCAACATCGGTTGACAATATCTGCTCTCGACGATACTGCAGTACACCGCGGCATCGATGAGTAACATTGACCCATGTTGTCAGTATCAGAAAAAATATGTTGTGAGTGTGTCAGGAAAATTAGTGAAGCAGGCATGTGCAAGCATAATGCAGATTGGCCATGTTTCGTAAGATAGTATTGCTTAACATTACATTTGGAAACCCCAGACCCAACCGACGCCTATATGTATCATGCGCCTGCCATACTACGCAACTGCTCCCGCAACATATGGATATGCTCAATTCACACACGCCACGGTTGCTGCGTATATGCTACTACTGCATGGCATCAACACCGCCATCATCCTCATCGAGGGCGGCGATGTCGTAGGCATGGGAGTGCTTCAAGTAGGAGCACCACCCGTGCCGGGCTGCACTATCAGCATCAGCGCACAGTGCAGGAAAGCAACAACAACATGTAAGATGCTTCAGCAATAATATATAACACAGGTGGCCCATCACCTGATCATCTGCCTCGGCACAGCGTCACCAGCGGCCCTTTGCCGCCGCCCCCTGCCAGCAGTGCTGATGGCCTCTGTCCATGTATATGTGACAAGTCTGCCATGCACATTCCTGGGCGGGAAGACAAAGTCCTGCTGGAAGACAGTGTTGATCGGGCCCTCCCACAGTCCAGTGCTCATAGGCGTTGATAGCACGCATCTCCAACTGCATACACAACGGGAGGCGAAGTCATCGCGCTGTTTTTGAGGTGGCGCTCAGCGACAACGAAATAAGTTAACCTTGACCTACAAGCTACGGGCAGCTACGGAGGTATTCTTCGCAGCCTTCATGAACATCGCGGCAGCAAAGGACATCACTCCGTGCATGAAGTTGCATGACGGCAATTTCCCGATGGATAGAACTGCATGGCAACCTTGACGCACTTAGTGCTCGGTGCATGCACTGCAAACATGGAGATCAAGGCGGGCTTCCGCAACGGCAGCAACCAACAGCCCCAGCACCTGCTCAAGTCCGGCAAGGTGATGCTCTCCAGGACTGGCCAAGTCACGACGCGCAGCACCTTGATCGCGCACCACCGTGACATGCATGGACCAGCCCATCGTGCACAACCCCACCTGCCCAAGGCAAAGGCGTGTGCCGTGAAGGCAGAGATGGCAGAGAAAGCGGCGACGAAGCGAAGGAAGATGTGAATGCATTAATTACATCTAGTGAGCGTGTCCCTTCCCCTTCTCGCCCTTACTGGACTTGCCATAGACAGCCATGTCACATGAGCGGCAGGTGCTCGGCTCACCGCTGCCCTGAGCCCCCCTCACCGATGT
This sequence comes from Tetraselmis striata, assembly GCA_006384855.1. Lineage (NCBI taxonomy): Eukaryota > Viridiplantae > Chlorophyta > Chlorodendrophyceae > Chlorodendrales > Chlorodendraceae > Tetraselmis > Tetraselmis striata. The sequence continues at coordinate 74,524 of VCJN01002459.1, forward strand.
TGAACGCCTCGCCTCCCACCTCCATCGTTGCTTCGCGCCCCGCCCTCCTCTGCATGAAGTACTTCTTTTCATATGGCCCGCACTTTACCGCATCCCAGCTGTCAATGCTGCCGTAGCTTTCAGAACTGCGCCGATGTGCGGAGCGCTGAATAGTCGCCTTCGCTGGTGTTGTCTGAGATACCCGCTCACTCTCGCTCCATGCGCTCATGCCACTCCGTAGCGCGCAGCTTCCGAGCGCGCTCACCCAGCTCACGCGCACGCTTTGAGCGCACAGTTCGGAGCGCCTACTGTTCCAGCTTGTCTGCCTCGCTCTTGCCCGGCAGCGCCTCCCACCGGAATACATAGCCACCCGTCTCTATGGGAAGCGGTGGCGGGATTGGTGCGCTGAATCCCATCCCATCACATCGCGCAGAGCATCGCTATCGTCCATCGGGTGCATAAAATGCGCCTCGCACAGCGCATGCAGCTCGCGCATTGCGTATACTTTGGGATCATCGAAGGCAGTGAGGAAGGGCCATGCCTTTGGATCACTTGGGTCCGCTGAGTAGCCAGTTGGCAGCTCCATGTGGTGTCCGTGGCCGTTCATGCGGTCGTACATCGCCTCGGTCACCGCCGAGACCAACGCCTCCTCGCGTACCACTGGTAGGCCGTCTACTGTGGTGGACTTGCCACACTTCCGGCAGAATTCGGAGGCGGCGGGCTGGTGGCCGAAACGGCCAGAACGCACCGAGCGCAGTTCTCGCGTCGCGCCATATCGTTGGGGCGCTGCGTCGGCGCGAAGGGTTTTCAGCCTCCAAACCGCTGTAGCATCAACGGACGATGCGAGAGAACAACGGAGGAACTCAAAAATCCGCCACGGCAACGACCTCAGCTTCCCCTCCCTCTAGCGATATCGGGTGCGTGTCGGGTGGGATCGGTGCCGAGATGTCTCCGATTATGTTTGGCGTGGGTGGGCTGCAGTGAGTGAGTGGGGCAAAAAGGGCGGCGTCCGTACCTGATGCGGCCGAGTGCACAGCCGTTGTTGACCACTGTGGGCACCACCTGCCCGACTACCGCCAGTAATGTGTACCCATGGGATAAGGTTTGCGCTCCGGGGGGCGTGATGCGCAGTGGCCGCGCGCACTGGGGGCAAGCGCGCTATGTGCAGCTCGGGGTGGGTGAGGAAGTTTGCTGTGTGATGGACGCGGTGCGCGCGGCCCGCATAAAGGATTCTACTTTAGTACAGCAGTACTAGCGCAGTGTGCAGTGTGCGACAGTGTGCGCCGCAGTGCGCAGTGTGCAACAGTGTGCAGTGTGCGACAGTGTGCGCCGCAGTGCGCAGTGTGCAGCAGTGTGCAGTGTGCGACAACAGTGCATAACTAGTTCATGCACGATATCCCGGTACTGGTGTGAATTACAAAAAAGGCAGTTCCCCAGAATTAGAAAATCGACACAGCAAGCCGCCTAAAAGCGGCCTGGTACTGGTACTGGTACTGGTGTGAATTACAAAAAGGGCAGTTCCGGTACTGGTACGCCGTCATATCACGTACCATTTGCGTACGGGTACTGCCATGGCAGTCCTGGCGGCGCGGGTACTCGCGACCACCGCCGAGATAAGCTGACTGAAAGAGGATATAGGCGCGGTAAGGCGCGGGGTGATACGGAATACAGAAATCGTACAGTAAAATTGAGTACGGATACAGTACAATTACCGTGTTGGGCGCGGTTAGGCGGACCCCGTTTCGACCGCAGCTGCTCGTCGCGGTTGTCAACGACGACACCTACGCCCACCGCGTAAATCGGCGCGGACGGAGGAGGACGTCATTGTCGTCGGGGCGACCATTTGTTGTCCCGCAACACTGCAACCAAGTCCGCGTGTGTCCTCGCAGCATGGCATCAACGGTTGTGACATGCTGTGGTTTTCCGGAACTACTCGCGGAATTGGTCTATTACGGGCGGGTGGCGCCGCTCATGCGCCGGTGTTTTGAGAGGGCTCGTCGCCCTCGCCCCAATTATATGCTTCGGCAACGTTTGCTGTATGTGGTTGCAGTGAGAGGCGTTTCTCGTGCGGCTCGTCCCGACGCGTTTCCGGCGCGTCCTACTGCAACGCCGTCGTCGTCACAATGACCCCGACAACATGCAGCTGCCCGCCGGGGTGGCAGCTCTACCCCCTGGCGTGCCCGGCGTCTCGTGGTGTACGTAACTACCCCTGTCCAACTATGGGTTTGAGACTTCGGCGACCGTCAGCAGCAGCAGCAGCAGCAGCAGCAGCAGCAGCACCGGCCGCCTCGTCGTCACTCTCGCCCCGACATCATTGGCATCGTTACGGGCCGGCATAGGCTACACGGGCCTCTAAGCCGGCCAATCCGCTTCCGACGTCACGGCGACTCATCTGTGACAACACGAGCGCTGCCCACCGGAAGACAGCTCCGCCACCAAAGTAACGCGACTTGTGCGTTTCGTGGCATCATCCTAATAAGCCTGCGCTTTGTGGGGTGGTCAGCAACCGTCGCTGGTGCAGCAGCGGCGGCCGGCTCACCGCTCTCTGCGAAGAGAGACCCACGCCGACATCTTACCGAGTCGGCGGGTCTTCTGCGCCGTCGCCGACAACCGACCCCGACACACCTAAGAGCCGGTACGACACGACCACACATGGGCCCACGTTCCCGCGCCCTTCGTTCGCCCCTCATCGTTGTGCGTTTCAACCGCCGCCCTTCGCGCAAGGGGGCGAAACAACCATCGCTAGTGATGGCAACAACATGACATCGCTATCATCGCGCGTTGTTGCGTGTATCCACCCCTTGTAACGTGCATCGCCAATACATGTGCATAGTTACAATCTTGCGGGTATAGCGTACCAGTACTTCACCAGGCTGTACTCGGCGCGCTCCCCGGCTCGTGCGCGCAGCTGTACTCGTCCTACTGGTGCATGTGCCGTTGCTTTGTTGGGCGCTCGTCGCCAATTTGGCCACTTCTAACCATGCTTCTACTGGCATGCAGTTCCGGCTCGTGCGTGCCGCATTCCACCATGGCGCGCGGCCAATGCTATAGGGCGCCGTCGGAAGACGGCGCTTTAATTCCGCGACACGTCCGGCCTATGTCACGCCGGCGTCAACATTTCCCGTCCGCGTCTGATGCGCATGCATGCGCCTCGATCGAGGACCTCTCGGCGCGAGTCCCCTCAAGACATCTTCCGCCTTCGTCTGGTCGGCACGCCTGCCGACCGCCTACGCTCGCAATCGTAAACGAACCGCGTGTAAACTGGCAAAACCAGACTCGAATGCATGATTTAAATGATCTAAACGTGTTTATGAGGTTTCCTAACGGATCAAAACTGTCCTAGTGCGACCCGTCCGGTCTCTTCTTGGTTTCAAACGGTTAAGTAACTGTTACCATCGGGTTTTGGTACGGGCTGTCCCATCGCCCGCGAGCCCTGCGCTCCCGGCCGGGGAGCTACTTAGGACAGCCACTAGTAGCTCGTCTGCCATCTTCCAGCTCGCTGCCTTCGGCAGCGCCTTCCCATTTTCCGCCTCCGCCCTGCGGGCTCCTCCTCCGACATTCCCTCCCCTTTCGCTGAAATATTTCGTCCTAGCCATACAACGGCGCTTTTTCGTGTAGAACAGCCTCCGCACCTTTACGGCAAACCATACTCGAATGCATGATTGAAATGAATATAATTACTGAAATTTTACCAGTACTTTCGAACCTATATCTCTTATTAAATTCGCCCCGGGACATCGGCCGAAGCCGCCCCACCACTACTTGATCTCTTGCGTACGTCGACTGCATACATCTGACATAGCAGCCCTTCACGGTGCACCCAACGAGTGCCTAATCGGAGATATGTAGCAAAATATGAATTTGTCGGTACGTTATTTAGTACTCTAGAATACTGTATCGTGTTTATCACTTATTTCCCGGTATATTTCGCTCGTGTGCTGCCATGCGTAGCAGAGCGCGAAAACGGCCTCCCGTCGGCCGCAATTGCGGACGGGCAGAGCCACGGATGGGGGGCATGCTCACGGCCTCATGCCCGAGCCGAACGGGCACCACCTGCCCTGGAAATAGTATATGTTCACAGCCTATCTTATATGGATGCTATACAAAAACAAGGCTAGAGGTCGGCGGCTCGAGGGACGGTGCCCCATATGCCCCCGGTTCAACAAGAAACCGTCCGATTCTTGGAACTCGCGTTTTCGGAAATACACTCCCGGCCTCAACCCTCCCGCGTGAGCGGCTGAGGCAGCTCGACATATCGATCGTATGCGCGCTAGGAGAGGCCCACAGGCAGGGCTGACGCCCGATGGCGATAAGTCTGCGGTCAATCTCTGTCGATGCCGGCCCGACGGGGCCGACCGACCCGAATTTTCCGCGCTCTCGACTCCCTCCCGCACAGGCGATCCCTGCCACCTGCAGCTTACTATTTAGCTCGCCGCACATGTACCATCCCATGGCCTACCTCCTAGGAGTGTGTAGAGCCCATGAGTGGCCCATGAGGCTGTCGGTGCGCGGTGCACCATCTCCCCCTGTGTTTTTGAACCGAGTTTAGTTAAACGGGCTGAATGGGGGGCCGGTCAACCACCACCCGTCAACCACCACCCGTTAATGAGTGGTTGACGCACCACCCATCTACCTATGCCTACCGAAGGCCATTCTACCCATATGCTAGCGATAGAGACCAATATGGGTCGATTCACCTGCCTGTAGGTACACCGGAAGCCGATGGAGTGAGGGGTAGCTGTGATGATCGTTACAAATAGCGAAAATACGGTTAACGGCCGCAGGTGAGGCACGGGCTGAAACGCACGATTCCTCACCCGTGCCGCACAAAATCCCCCACGACTCGGCCCATATCCCATCCCTAGCCCCTAAGGGACGGGCCATGGGTGGGTGGTATAGAGGTTCTCGTTCATGTCAATGCTAGAGGCCATTTCGGGGGTGGGATGGAGGCGGTTCTTGTACGGGTACACGAGACACCGTGTGCGCGCTTTATCGCCGATTTCGCTATTCAACACCGTGCGGGTGCGCCGTGTCAGACCATTGCTTTGCCCCATTCGAGCCCCAAAGGGCTAACGAATCAGCCTCGTGATTTGACCACCAATCCAAAAACTCGCGATGACCAAATAGCAGTTTTGTTTCCCAAATCACTATGAGATATGGACCGTAAGATTAATGAGCACTTCTGTCATGCGCATAACCTGGTGCGTCCTGCCTGAGTCGCAAGTGGTGGTGCACCAGGTGCCGGAGGCTCTGCTAGGTGAGACCGAAGAAGTGATTACAAGGCTAGCAGCCCCTCACTGATGAGGGCTGAGCAGCCGGAGCTGGAGGACTACTGGAGCTACTATCTAGTGGTGCGTACAGCACGCACATGGTCTTGATGTAGTCCTCGTACGCGCGCGCCAGCGCGCGCTTCTCCGCAGCGGCTAAGCGCAGTAGCATTGTAATATCAAACGCACTGACTGTCAGACCTCAGTTGTCAACACCCCCACTCAATGCTGCAGCGCCCCAGCCCAGAGCCTTGCGCGCATGTCTGTGCACGGCCTCCCTGGGAAGTGGTTTGGTGAGCATGTCTGCAACCATCTCAGATGTGAGCAGGTATCCGATCTGGATTGTGCCCCAGAGAATTCTTTCCTTGACAAAATGATATCTGATGTCGATGTGCTTAGTCCTGTCACTGACGATGGAATTGTGACCGTATTTGATGGTGCTCTGATTGTCTTGATGGATGTAGACCGGCTCGGCTGACACGGTGGTTGTATCCCGATCAAGCATCTCTCCCACCAGTTGGCGGAGATGTAGGGCATCCTCCACAGCGAGGCTGAGAGAGTAATACTCTGCCTCACACGTAGAGGTGGACACGACTGGCTGAAGTCTGGATTTCCAGCTAACAGCGCCGTGATCACCTAGAAAGAAGAGGTAGCCAGACCTGGAGCGGCGAGATTCCAAATCCCCAGCATGGTCAGCATCTGCATAGCATGTGAGCTGCAGACTGGCCGGTGACCCCCCCAAGGTGAGGCCCTGTGAATGCGTGCCTTTGACATAACGGAGGAGCTTTTTCACAGCAGTCATGTGCATCTGACATGGTGCTTTCTGCACCTGGCCCAGAATGCTGAGAGCAGCACTGATGTCAGGTCTGGTGTTGCAACCGACATACAAAAGGCTGCCCATCAAGGACCGGTAAGTTTCACGACCCTCCACTCCAAGTGCAGGTGACGGCGGCGCTGAATCAGGAAGGTGATTCTTGTAGTCAGTGTCCATGGGGAGTGCAGAGGGGTAGCAGTCCTCCATTCCAAACTGACGAAGAATGTCGCCAATGTATTTCGACTGATCCATGGTGATAGTCCGGTTGGCTCTGTCCCTGGCAATGTGCATGCCCAGAAGCCACTGCAAATTCGTGACGGCAATTTGGAAGCGCTGACTGATCTGCTGGTTGAAGTGGGTAGCCCACTCCACAGAGGTCGACGCAAAGGGCATATCATCCACGTACAACCCCAACATAGAAAAGACCCCATCTTGATAGCAGTAGTACATGCATGGATCTTTACTGCACTGCTTCCACCCGGTCTGTAGCAGCCACCCACTTATCAGTTTGTTCCAATTCCGAGGGGATTGCTTGAGGCCATACAACGACTTTCTCAGTCTGAGTACCCGCTTTGTGCCATCATGGAATCCCTCAGGTTGGCGCATGTATACCTCTTCATCCAAATCGGAATGGAGGAACGCCGTGTCCACATCTAGTTGGTATAGTTCCATGTCTAGGGCAGCAGCGATGGTGAGCATAACCCGGAGACTGGCCTGTCGAATCACATGTGAGAATGTCTCTGTGAAGTCAACCGGCCTTCTGACTGCAACCCTTAGCCACAAGTCTGGCTTTGAATTTTGCAACCTCGCCATTATTAGAGTCAGGTTTGACTTTAAACACCCACTTGCAGTTGACCGCTTTTCTTTCGGGTGGAAGTGCCACCAGATCTACGTCCCATGTGCCATTAGCCACTTGAGCACTGTACTCTTTGGCTATGCCTTGCAGCCACTCCTTGGCGTTGGGACCACTGACTGCCTTTTTGTAAGTGGATGGTTCAGGGACGTCACTGGCGGCCAAGAGTGCAACCACATTGCCATTTGACAGGTGTGCCTCAGCAATCACTGCTCTGTCGTCCCCAACATCAGATAGCATAGCTTAAAACTGATCGCAGAATCGCGTAGGCGGGCGTCGATCTCGCACCGGTCTGTCAGGTGCAGCATCTCCAGATGCCCTCCGAAGTGTTGGCTCCGTATCCCCCACTGAATCGAACTCATCTGGAGATGCATCCGAGCGCACTGGCACATCGGATCCCCCATCGGAGTCCTCTTCAGATTCCAGACGCACCGCCGCAAATGGTGCGGACCCCCCAAATCCAGGTGTGTGCTCGTCAAAACGCACATGTACCGTGTTGATGATGCTGCCAGTGGTGGGATTGTACACCTTGTACCCAATTGAGTCCTCAGCATAGCCGACCATGACCCCTTTGAATGCCTAACATCCATTTTGCTGCGCTGATCAGCTGGAATTTTCACAAATGCCGCGCATCCAAATACTCTGGCAGCACTAACATCGGCTGCCTGTCCCGCCTCTAGTTGACATGGGATGCCGCCTCCAGGTCCAGCCGCTCGGGAGTAGGTGCGCTCATGCACCCAGTTGGCGGCGGAGAATGCCAGAGTCCACATCCAAGTGGGCACATTCATTGCATGCATCATGGTACATGCTGCCTCTCTGAGAGTCCTGAAAGGCCGCTCCGCCTTTCCCAACATGTTATGTTGATGCGGTGCTGTCCATTGCACCCCAAACCCCATGGCGGTGACCATGTTCTGCAGGCTTTCAGCGCAGAAAGTGGGATCTTGATCAAATTTCATCATCGGTGCAAACGGTAAGTGCCCATGATGGCGCTGATGAGTGAACTTAATTTTGCGCAAGGTCACTGCCAGCTGCTTGCCCACCTCCTCTGCAGTCTTGTTTTTCATGTATCTGAGCCACCGTTTGTTGGTGTAGTGGTCAGTGACAAGAAGAGCGTACCGCATGCCATGAGGTGAAGCCACTCGCACTGGACCCCAAAGATCGACTGAAAAAAATCTGGAGTGGGCCATCAGGTGGTTTAGCTTGTAGCCTGTGCTGAGGTGCTGCACATGCCTTATTGAGTAGGCAGTCATGACAGAGTTGACTGCGGATGCGAGACGGAAAATTAGGCACGCCCGCGACCCCGTGGCCATGTTGCATCTGAACACTGCCCATGTGTAAGTGACCGAGTCTCTTGTGCCACAGTGCCGCCTCTGCATTGGCTTCGGACAGCATCGTCACAGGGTCAACATTACTTACATTGCTACCAGTATCAGGTGCATTGGCATCACTAGCATCAGCACTATTGCCGGAATCGGCAGCTGTTGTCACGGCTGTAGCAACAGCTGCTGCCCCACTCACTGCCTCTTCATGATCGAGAAAGCGGTCCTCTGTGCCAGGTAGGATGTAGAGGCCATTGTCCACTTTCAGATTTACCATTCCTGCGTCCATAACCACCAGACCATAATCCTTAGATCCAGGTTATATGAAGTCACAGCCACGGTGGCGTTGCATCCATGACTGGCTGAGGAATCTGCCACAACCACTCTTGGACAGTAGAGCAGGAGTGTAGAGTGTGGTGGTATCCAAAAATGCATAACCTCATGTGGTAAGGGGAAATGCCACTTCAACAACACCAATGCCCTCGATAGGCACATCAACCCCCCCAACAGTGCCGGAACGGTTGAGCTTCCGTAGGGATTTGAACTCAGATCGGTATGCATTGCAACTGATATTGCAACCCCCATCCACAATGGCCCAACGACCCTGTCGTGGTGACGCAGAACAAACCGATGCCATTAGAGCGGTCGGTTCAGGTGCCACAGATTTAGTACTAGCGGTGGAAGGCTGATCGTTGCCCCCCACTAGATTGCTGCCGACAGTAGGGGTAGATGCGCTAGAGGTTCGTACCTCGTCGAGGTCTGATCCCTCAATCGGATCGTCCTCCTCGTCAGTTGTAGGCTCGGTGGAACCCTCGGCCAGGGCGGTGAGATGAGCCGTTGCGCCACCGGTGGGAAGCTTCGACTTGATGTTAAGGATACTTTTCCTCTCCTTGTTCCATGCCAACTGTTATCCATCTGACGCCTTGCAGTCGGGACCTCGGTGGTTCTTAGAACCACACCATGAACATCTACCGGCGAAGGGGCTAACACGCTTCCGAAACTTGTTAGCCAAAAAATGCTTGTGGTTGGGCTGGCTCCATGGTCGGACGCGAGCCCGATCGCTGATGTCGACCCGTATGATTAAAGCCGGAATTGTCTATCTGAACCAACAGTTGCTCTTCGACTACGCGAGACTCGAGTAGTGTCCGAACGCCATCAGCCCCGGTGAGCACTGCGCGTTTGCACATCCCTAATAATGGGTGGTCACTCGGTAGGCACCCAAGCAATATAATCCCGAGAAAATGATCGGAAATACAGTGTTGGCCGGGTGGCATCAGACCGGCAACTGACTCGTTGAGCTTGTGCCACAGTTGGCGTTTGCCTTGGATGAAGTCCCCGACGCTTTGACCTGCGGTCGGATCATACTTGTCGGTAAGTCGACTGCCAATGTGAATGCTGCGAGCCACCGAGTATCTGTCCAGCTTTTCGTGCAGTGCTTGCCATGCCAACGCTCCTCGGTTAGGCGCATTCACATCGACTAGTGCAAGTGCATCCATGCCCTGCGTAGACGAGCTCATGCTCAACATGAGTAGGTTAAAGAGCTCATCCTGCAGTACACCATCGACTTCGTGATGTCCGGATGAGAGAGTAGCCTGGTAAAGCAACTCTGGTGCTTTGATACCGAACCACGAGATAGCGAAGGATGTCCAAGACGACATCGGCATGGCCTTGGTCAACTTGGGAAACTCCAGTTTCTCGCGAGAGAGGGCTGAAGTGTCACCTCGGGCTCGCCGCACTGAAGCCCGGCGCGCCGACTCCACCTGAGCGGGTGTTAAAGTCTGACGCCCACTACCGCCAGAGGTCGGAGCAACTCGGTGAGTTGCTGCAGGTGTGTCCAATTTGGACTCGAGCTGACCGCACTTGTCGTCGACACAGGTGCGATGCCATTGGACCTCTTCCCTAAGTCGTGACTTATCCTCGCCAATGCTTGCCATTCCGACTTGGAGTTCCTTTATGGCTGTCAAGATTCTATCCACCCCCCCGGCTCGTCGCCGGTGGTATCGGCACTACTACGGCTACCACGTCTTCCGCTGCGTCCACTGCTCCTCACACCAGGCCCTCCTCCTTTGGTAGTCCGCAGGAGGGGAGTACCGCCAGGTGAGTGCATACCAGGAGGTAAGGGCGACACCGCCCTCGATTCACTGTCGGACATGTTGGCGACCAGTATGTACCCAGGGATGCCTGATGTCACCAGTGCCGAAAGCACTCGTCAACCGTGCAGCACGCGGGATATCGTGAGCGGTGGCCTCTCGGGGACCACACCGCCAGACCCTTCTCCCTGCTGAGGGAAGCCAGGCTCTCACGGACCCTTTTCGTACGTGGTCGATGCACAGTTGGACGACATGCGTGACACCCGGCGCTGACGGAACAACAGCCAGGCGTTGAGGCGTTGCGACTGACGTGCAGAATATGAATGCCGCACGCGCCAACCCCCCCGATGCGCCCACCTGCTCCCGCAGGGTACCTGTAATGCGACCTGTGTGCAGCTGATCCAAGGCGGCTGTCCTAGGGCTGATGGTATCCAGTAGGTGGTGGAAGGTGTCGACGGCCTGTCGTGGTTGACTGCGCAAAAATATATAACGCTTAAGGAAAGAAAAATAACGCTTCGATACTCCGAGACTCCAGCTCCGAGCTCTGTTTAACGTCGCCGTTGCACGACGGACTCTTGTCTACAAGGTCTCCAGAGCGAGGCAAAAGCAACGTGTGGAACTAGCCCATAACCTGTCATGCGCATAACCTGGTGCGTCCTGCCTTAGTCGCAGGTGGTGGTGCACCAGGTGCCGGAGGCTCTGCTAGGTGAGACCGAAGAAGTGATTACAAGGCTAGCAGCCCCTCACTGATGAGGGCTGAGCAGCCGGAGCTAGAGGACTACTGGAGCTACTATCTAGTGGTGCGTACAGCACGCACATGGTCTTGATGTAGTCCTCGTACGCGCGCGCCAGCGCGCGCTTCTCCGCAGCGGCTAAGCGCAGTAGCATTGTAATATCAAACGCACTGACTGTCAGACCTCAGTTGTCAACAACTTCCGTCATTAAATATCTTACGGTCACGATCCTTTTAGTGTATATACGGGTCACCAAATTAGCTAGGTACGCGATTTGGTTAGGATAGGACGGTGGTACTGCATCAACCGGGTAAACTACGACGGGCCGATATGTTCTAAACTTGTTTATGGGGTTTCCCCCCTTTCCCTGACCGCCTTTCGGCTACCGTGTTGCTCAGTGGCACGGGATACTAGATAGGCACCTGTCGTTGCGCCACGAGTAGACATAAAAGCAGCCATAACAGTTGAGCCTGTCATCTTACCGTTTGGCCGCGTTACACATACGCAACGATTAACCGTATCGTAACCTGTTGCGAGCAAGGTCACCCTAGATTGTTCAAGACCACCTGGGTGAAGGCCCAGTCTACATTGATGCGCGAGCTTGCAACTGCATTGGCTCAATTGACGGCGCGTGACCGTGTTGCTGGTGGAGACGGAGCACATGGCTCCGATTCCGGGCAGCGCATCGCGCGACAGCCGACAGGCAGCGGGGGAGCCGCAGTGCGCCCCGACTTGCTAGAGCCTGCCTAGAGCGGCCGTGTCGGTGCCAAATCCGCGAGTGTCGAGAACGACTACCTCGCGGTGCCAGAACTACTGCAACGAGCAAAGTCTGGTTAAGAGGCCGTTCGACCGGCCAGCCGAGTGCATGGACTATTCCCCCTGAGCATCGGCATAACGAACGAGTACCTCAAGCACGATGACCGGCGTCTACCGGCCCAGGAGGAGTATCTTTGGATGTCGTGTTTTGGGGCCCACATGGCCGCGCTTTTTGTAGCTCTCGATGAGCTGCTACCCTACGTCCCTGTTGCAAATCAAGACTTCACCCCCTACCTCGCACGTGCTCGGAATCACGCCGAAGCCATCGACAAGGCGTTTCGCTTTCGTTTAGCCTTCTTACGGAGGCTTAACGAGGTCAAGCGTGTGCACGGTGATCAAGGCGTTCTGAACGTGCTGCGAGCCCAACAGTTTTAGCATGCTTCTGAACATGTGGGTTGTGCGATTTTTGGGGCCCTAATGGATGACTACAATCGTCGCGTCTTCGAGGCGACAGTTGCCAACAACGCAAAAGCTACCGCTACTGCTCGAGTGGTAGCGGCAGCTGCAGGACGCGGGCATGGTTGTTGGCGTGGCGGAGGGCGCGGGCGTGGCCGCGCAGGTGAGCACGAGTGACGGTGTGGGGCGCCTTTCGTCGGAGCTGTTGGCGCTTTGTGAGGCCACCTTTTGGCAACCGCCGCAAGGCGAGCCCTAGCAGCTCAACGACGGGATGACCGCCTTGTGTCCGGATCATCAACCCCCCCCTCCCCCCCTCCTCCCCCCCCCCCCCGCCCCCGCGCGCCTTACATACTTCATTTAGACCTTCCTCGGTGCGGCGCTTCTTATAGCTACAGCCGAATGCGGCTCAAATAACCATCCGCACACCTGCGCATGGCGGCTCAACAAACCGCCTCCCGTACCATCTCATCGCCGCGTCAGTCGGTTGTCACACTGCGTGTTACAACTGGTTGGCAACGGCCAAGCTTCGCGCGTGTACGTTAGGCGCGCGACATGCGCTACGAGCGCGAAGGGCGCGCGGGGCGGCCCTCCTACCTGAACTTAGCCCCGCAAACCCATAATGATGATGTTGCAAACCCGTCCAGCAACAACCGGCCAACCGCCGAAAACCTAACCGCTGCCGTCGAGTACTTTGCTAACATAAACCGTCCCTATGTTATACTATGTCGGCCAAGCGCCGCACTTACGCAATTGACGAGCCCGAAGCTGTCGGCCCTTGGGCTGTGTCACTATGGTCTCGGCTGCAGGACGCGTTCGGCTCAGTAGACGAGCTAATGCAGCGGACCCTCGACCTACTCTCCAGCTGCCTCACCGCTCAGACATTCAAGAGCTACGCCGGCAGACTGTCCCAGTTCGCGAAGTTCTGTCACGACTCCGAGAACATCAGCCCACTGGAGGCGACCACTGCGCTTGTCGTCCGGTACGATACTTGGATTGGTGAGCGGGGGCACATTGGGGCTAAGTCGTTGCAGCCTTACTTGTCCGCATCAATCAACACGTTCTTTGAGCTACACAACCTCGACCCAATTGCCAAGGACAGCATGCACCTTACTACGGCTCGTCGTGCCCTGATGCTACGGCAACGCCGGCTGGAGGCTACCCCGGCCTTTGCGAGTCGCTCTGCCGGCCGATGTCGCTTATTGCTTCGTCGAGCACACATAGTACAAGTTGATGGTGTCTGCGCCCATCCCAGAGTACCAGTGCAACTTCCGAGCCCTCGTGGCCTCAGTTGTCAACTTCATGTTCTTTGACAGGGGACTTACTGTCGTGTCCTGCCGAAATGCGGGACGTGCATGTCGACGATTACAACATTACTCTGCAGGTGTACCGCGGGAATGGCCGCGCTTGTCGACGCGGTCCCGACGACCTGCACTGTGAGATTCAGATGTGACATACAGGTGACGAAGCACTACTACTAGCGACTATTATTTATCCGTGAAGGCTGCTGCTGGTGGCGGCACGTCCTGTGAGGGAATGTGCGCTGGTGGTGGCTATTCCGTTATGGTGGTGGTCAAGTATGATCTGATTACAGGCCAGCAGGCGCCGTGCCTGATATATCAGGCGGCGCGATGCGGCCGACAGGGCGCGGGGGCAGCCCGTCATCCGACGGGCGCGCGCTACGCGCCTAATGTGCTATGATGATTAGGGCTAGTGAGGGTATAGGATATATCCTCACATTCCACCCCGCTCTGATGAATCTGAGTCAACAGATTCACGGTGGGAACCGTTGGGGATAGCTCGCCTTAGCAGCAATGTATGCTGGTGAGGTCGAGATATGTTTATATTGTTCTGACAGCATATAATGCTGCATTAGCGGTGAATACCGCATTGTTTCATAGGGCATCCAGTCATCTCCGGTTGCGGAA